>OX621164.1:2493015-2766850 GCA_951640195.1 Porpolomopsis calyptriformis
AAGACAATGTTCTCGTCCTCGTCCCCGGATATCGACGAACGTATGCTCTACGCCAGCGGTCGTGTCTCGTACTGCAAGTATGCGAGGACACCCTTTGAACGCCGTCGTTTGTTGTTGACAGCGTGTGCCTCCCTCGCTGCTGTCTCTCTCTTGGGTCTTGTAATCTTCAATTCCTGGGCACGACTGCCTGTCACTCGTTCAGTTTTGGATCAAGATCTCACCGCAGACACTTCTCCACCCGCCAGCAATGCAACCTTCATCCCAGATATTGCCCCTCAACAGGACCTCGATCCTTGGGATCCTTCACATTATCTCAGGGGTCCACCTACCAGAAAATTTCGAGGTTAGTCAAGTCTCGACGACCTCCCCCCTCTTGACCTGACCAGGCAATTATAGACAACCTCCGGGTGGAATACGATTATATCACTTCTTGGATTTCTGCAGGATGGAGTGAGCCCCCTTCTATTTTTGCAGTTGACCAGTCTGACACTTGTCGTGGCAGCAAACGATGTAATAACCTACGTAAGCTTCCCACTCATCCCTATGCTGTCCTCTAACCTTCTCCCTTAGACCCACCTTCTTTACCTTGCCATAATCACAGAGCGGATTCCCATTATTGCCATGTTCACCCCGTCCCACATAGGTGGACATGTACCGCCAATTCCATTCGGGGAAGTGTTTGACATGTCTCGTCTGCGCAAATCTCTTCGTCGACCCGTCCTTGAATGGCGCGAGGTCAAGGATCTGGAAGATCCTGATGTAGACATCTTAGGCTGCTGGAATACATGGGAAAGTTCCCAAGCGAACGAGCACTCTCCTCGCTTCAGCGTCGTACCAGATATCCTTCGCCTAGGTTGCTTATTCCCCTCCCTATTGGTCTCCGCACTGAGTACTCGCGCCCCACAGATATCTCGTATACCCAGGCCCCAGGTTGGATAAAACTTGTCCCAAATTTTGAGCACGACCAGCACAGTTCTTTCTGGTCACTTGCAACCTTGGCATTCCCCGAGACCCGAAAGGCCAACCTTGTCCCTCCTCGCGCTTCTCCTCTCTATAACACTTTCCTCCCCCCGGATGAACACCTCCTTTGTTATGACTACCTGTACTACGCTTGTGTTAACCAGGTATACTTGGGAACATCTCGTTACTTGCCAAATCTTACTTTTCCGCGAACAGCCATCCGAATTCGAATTCGATTTCAGTCCTGCATGGAGACACGCGGGTCAGTATATGAGATGGGTTCCTCGCCTAGAACATCTCGGAGAAACTTACGTCAGAAGAGCGATGGGTTTAACTGATGATGGTGTGCCAACTCCTCCTGTGAGCTGACTTTCTGCTTCTCCCATCCTATCTCTTCCAATTCCATCTTGCAGTGGATTACTATTCATGTCCGCCATCGTGATTTTGTGAACTGGTGTCGTGGTGTTCCAGAGGCGGAGTGCTTTGCTACCCTACCCGTCATTGCACGCCGTGTTCAAGAGGTCAAAGATGAACTTTTGGAACGTAAGGGGATCGTTGCTGAGCATGTTATCATGACAAGCGATGAGATCGATCCTGCTTGGTGGGAGGATGTAGTTAAGCAAGGCTGGCTGAGAGTAGATCATTCTAGGACGGAAGAACTTTATGGCACATGGTGAGTGCTATGTTTCGCAATTCTGCTTCTTCATTATCGCACCTGAAAATCATGACAGGTATCCTCTCCTGATCGATGCTGTTATCCAATCTAATGGCATAGGGTTCGTTGGAAACGATCTATCAACCGTCTCAGTGGTGGCCCGCAGGCGTGTTGAATCTTGGCACAATGGCGTCGTTAGGACCGTAAAATGGGGCACACCAACTGCTGACGATCATTGAGGCGCCCAAATCCGATAATTTATGTGGCGGACGCTTGGACGATACTTAGATAACCTAACACTTTCATTAACCTATTATCTTGTGCACTTACCCCTTTCCCTGCTGCTTTATCATACGGATGGTTCACCCCTCTTTTCTTTAGCTGATTCAATTGGTTGTCTGGTTGTGCTATTTCTGTGGCGACGAGAATGGCTATTATTATAATATGATGTTTTCTCGCAAGGCCGTGTTCTCCTTGTGCAGCATATGGGGTAACAGTAATCAATGCCATAATCTAGAGCAAGGTCCGTTTAAATGAACCGAGACGTGAGCGGACAGGTGACACTGGGCCAAACCCGCACTGCTTGTCCGCTGAGGAGTTGCGCCAAAGCAGAAGTTCGCTTGAGACGATGAAATACGTGGAAACCAATGCCTGGCATATCAGAGGCAGACAGCCATTGGATCCATGCCCCGGAGCCACTCTCGGGGCTGGGACCGACGACATTTACGTTTAGCCTCTCCTGGGGTTTTGACACCATGGTCAGTTGATGCTCCGGCTGATAAAGTAGGTCCTTCTGTAGATTGTCCAGTCGTGTGATGAGGGTCGTCGGTCAACACTCCATCTGATCCCGCAGGGTTATGGGATGCTGTCAGGGGCAAAAGGGGGAATGAATTCTGACCACCGTGGGATGTTCGGGAGAGATAGAGCTCGCGGGTTGTAATCACAAGATACGCCGCGGCAAGCGGAGACTTATGACCAAGGCCCGAATTCTGCCGGATCCGAGAGCAGGAAGATCGAACACGAACAGTACGTACTTCACGTGTGGTAAACATAGCTCTTGGTTACCGAATGTTGCCGCGTTTGACCCACGCGTCAAAGTCACAAGTGTGCTTGAGCGGCGCGTTAGGAGACGGTATACAAGGGGGATGTCTACCACATGCACAACGTCAGGGCCACAGACAGCATAGTTTGCAGTACCAAACCCGACATGGTCGTCCGTTCTCTTTGTTTGATTCTCGGCCTGGTAGCCAGAGTAGAACGCAAGAGCTAGGAAAGTACTAGCCTGCATAGACACAAGGGATGAACATCGACCGAGTAATTGCACTGAACAACGTCAACTTGCCAGACTAGATTGGACACTTGAAGAGCTTGGAAGAGCGACCGTTGCCCTTCTTTAGCTTGGATATATTCAGACTAAAACCCGTCGCAATGAAAGTCCACAACGAAGAGGCCAAGAACGATCCACAAGCAATACTGTGAGGTCGATAGTTTCAAACATCCAACCACCCGAGTAAGAATGTTTGAAGATAGAAGCTGATTCTAACACCTATCCCACTGATGTCTGGGGCAATAAGGTACTGTTCGTCGACATCAGTATGGGTGCTTGACAAGGTCTTTATCGTTTTGCTGGCACCATGGCGAGAACTTGGCAGTCAAGACGTGAAGATGGCACATGGAATACACTCATGGTAGCCAACCTCAGTTTCAATGGTGGCGTAGAATACCTACAGCCAACGGCAAATGTCTACAGTCACGTCCATGGTGTGCAGAGATGACTTGGACTAGGAACTCGAAGGTAGCATTTCAGGACACACTCTTACAACATTTGCTCCAATGGAATAGCGCTACGCATCTTGACCAAGTTCAGCAGAGTGGCGGTGGCTGGCATCGGAACATGATAAGTCGAACCGAGGTTGAGCAGGTATCCATTGAAATAGTCAATCTCCGTGACCCTTCCTTGGCGGATATCCATTAACATGGGGGAGAAACTCCCCTTTGTGATTTTTGATTCGCGCAAACACTCTTCCTCAAGAGCCTCTTTGGTAAGAGCACGCGGTATGCGTCCGAGAGGTACTTTCGCACTTGGGTTTGCGCGAGTATCCAGCCACACACTAGCTTCGGATTGAATTTGTGCAGCGAAAGCTTGAGCCGCCTCTTGACAAACTCGTTGCATGAGGCGACTGGCAGCCGCAGTTGTGAAAATATCGCCATTCCGACAGCCCATGATGGCTGTGACGGAATTAATGACTGCTTTGGCGACGAGCGTGCGTCGCTTGGCGATTTGGATTTCAGCCATCGGAACCCAGGATGTATGAAGCGAATCTCTCAAACCGCATAACGCGGCGATCGTGTTTCGCAAGGATTGGTACCGTGAAAAAGAAGGATCATTGGATGGACCGGAAATGTCATCAAGCCGAAGTATGCGATCTCGCTTTGGTATAGATTCATCCAACAAAACGGCTTCAAATGGACGTCCCCCGGGATCGGCAACGACCGCAAACTGAATTTTGCCCACTCCGGCATGTACGACGTGTTGGAAGGCTTTAAACCACGCGCGATGAGTATTGGTTGCTAGGATGAAATGGGGTCGGTGCTCGGGGTTACGAAAAAGTTCGTGAACCAGGTGTTCGTAAATACCCATGCCATCCTGCAGAAGGGTGATGGTGCTGTTCCTTGATAAGCGAGGTAAAAGTCGTTTGATGGCAGGACAGGTGTGATAAGCCCTGGTCGTTACGAGGAGGGACTCGATTGGATCCAATTTTTGTTTCCCCTTTTTATCCGCACCGGCATCAAATACCTCTGAATGAATTCCGTCGATGGAAGTGACGACTCCGCCGAATTCGACGCTGATGCAACCACTATCTCGAGCTTGCCGTTGTATTCTATGGATGAGGGTGATGGTATGGGTAGGTGGAATGACATTCTTGAGGTGATACGAGACCAACGAGCCAATGGGTCCTATTCCAAGGACATGAAAACGCATGAATATGATAAATCACGTGATTAAATAGCATTGTAATGGAATGTCAATCTGAGCCCTGCAACAGTGTTGGTATGCGGTCGAGCACGCAGGGTAGTTTAGGGTTGATCTATGGGGACAGTTGGAGGTACAATATTCAGCCACGCCCCTACCCATCTGGTTCGGTGTATGTGAGCCATCGGAATAGGCTGGTAAGTTTGTCGGTGTTCCTGGCTGCCAGTTTTCTTCTTTTTCTCCACGGTGGAGCTGGCTATTTGCAGGCGCTGTAAGAAGTCAGATTGATGTCGATGCCATGGGAGTAGGAAGGGAATAGTCGATCGCTGTTGCTACTGATAAGTCGGGAGGTTGTCGCGTGAGTGGTGCTGCCATCGGACGCTAAGTATCATCTAGTCGTTGTATTACGGGGTTGTTCATACTTGATTTGTTGAATGGGAGGAGGTTAGCCGATTCAACAAACTGAGCACAAACAACCCTGCAATACGACTACTAGTGTACCTCAACCTCTCCACCATCACCTGTCTTGAAAGCGTTTTCGGGTGTATTCGTAAGAAGAGAGCACCCAATTAAAAGTACCCTGCGCCACCTGGAATACCCACTTGAATCCATCAAGCACGCCAGGCGACATGGACATCGTCCGTTCGAAATCTTCTCTTGAGTAAAGATCGATGATAAAATGCCATGAAAATCCGCATTCATACCTCTGAGTCGTAGTGCTTTCCGCTAATGGGGTTTCTTGACCTGTCCTGAAACTCAACAGTCCTGCCTGGGCGATCATGATTCCGTTATCGATGCAAAAGCTGGTAAGAAGTCAGTCGCAACAAGCTGCAAAGTTGGAGGGCCAATGTACCGTTCGTCAGTTGAAAAAACCTGACCCCCGCGTTCTTGTGCCATGATACCCATCATCTCTTGGAGTCGCTCGTTACCTTTATAAAACATGAACATACCAACCGAGTATCACTGTGGATTTAGATGCTCACACCCTACTCCCCCAACAATGAGGACTTCCTTGCTACCGATGTGGGCCATGGCACGCTCTGTGATCTCCACAAGCATGGCAAACACGGTCTCTTGAAGGGAGAAACATAGGTCAGCAGGAGTGATGATGTCTTCCGCATTCGAATCGCCTTGTACTGCTTCTGTGGGTCGGAAACGGTTATCGAGCGTATAGGTTTCCACCGAGGTCAGGATTCCGGAGAGACTAACGTCCATCCCCTTAATTGTGTAAGGTAAAGGTAGCAATCGCTTCCCCCTACAACGCAAAGCTTTAGAATTGTATATGCAGTGCCTAGCGCTTTGTTGCTGACTTTTTGGCTTCTTGCTCGATATTGTAGCCTGGACTGGGATCATTGCTCAAGTTTATCACTCTCGCGAAACGATCGAGGCAATTTCCGACGGCGATATCCAAAGTCTCCCCAAAAATCCGGTAACATTGGCGGGAATATGCGATCACCTGGGTGTTCCCCCCAGAGACGTAGAGGACAACGGGATTATGCGCTCCAGTAATTTCACGTCCCATTTCGATGTCTCCAAGTTGTCAATCAAACAGCGGATAATAGTGGTAAAAATAGGCTCACGACCGACACAGTGATTGACGCCGACGAGGGGTTTATTAAACAGAAGGGAGAGCACCCGAGCGACGAGTGCCACAGAGTGAAGTGGTGCACCCATTCCAGGCCCTGATGAATGCATATGATCGGAGTTGCGAATGGATATCTGAGAACCCACCTTTCGTGTAACAGATGCAGTCGAGATCATGCATGGAGAGATTCGCCTCGGCAAGCGAATCTTTGAGGACAGTCAGTACCCATTCTCGGTGGTGCTGGGCGGTGTCTCTTGGAAGAAATCCGCTTCCTGGTGGTGTAATGTACGTATGGCGGACGTTGGATAGCACGGACGTCGAACCGTCCTCATTGTGCATGATTATTCCTGCCCCCAGTTTATTTGCCGATCCTTCTAGACCCAATGCTAGGTACCGTCGATCTGAAATTGACAATCAAATTGGGATTTAGGATAATTTAGACCATGGCATACTTTGAGGCATTTGTACAGCTACGAATCATGTGACTACAGCAAAAAAGGATTAATCACGTGATAATTAAACGCTGTGCCCGCAGTGGCGGAGTTCAAACCAACAGCCTCAAAAGCCCGCTAAATTTGAGTGAACGTTTCGCAGTCGCTATGTCTTTGACCCTGTTCAAGTTATCCCAGCCGGGTGGTCTTACTCGTCGTTTCTCTTATCAAACAAAGCCTTCTTGGTTAACCCTTTCCTCCAAAATCGAGGCTCTTTACCAAATTCCTCTCGATAAGATTGCCGTTTCTTATATTGACAATGATGGCGACCAAGTTACCTTGAGCTCAGAAGAGGAGCTCAACGACTTTTATCAGCTCTCTCATCACCCTCCGCAGCCAATCAAATTCACCGTCCAGGATCTCAGGTCTCTCCGCGAGTCTTACGATTCCACCTCGACTTTGCCAGAGACACCACTCGTTGGTGGTAATCCTCGCAACACTTTTGGTGGGCTATTCGAACTCGATGACGATTGGCAATTGCCGGGCCTTGGCTCCCTGTATAGGCCTTCTGGTCCCATGAGGCCAGACAGTCCCCATGCCTATCTGGAGGTCGTCGAGAGTGACGTCACCAAAACCGAAGACCGAATCGACAAAGCATCGTTTATCAGCTCAGATGTCGTCGATGTCACCCCAAAGAGCTTAGACGCTGGTCTGGAAAAAGGGAAGGGCAGGGCCTACGAACCGAGCATCGTCGACAGCATCTCTTCCACAGGTTCGGTTCTTGCTGAGGATGCCCCTCCTAAACATCCACTCCACGTATATGACATGAGCTCCCATGGAGGTGATCCTGTTCCCATTGCGAATCTCGCTCCCATTGGTCAAGATTCCCATTCGACCGCTAGCACCATCATGAATCCCTCAGCCGGTGTTACACCTGACGTTCTAATCGAGCCCCTCAATGCTGAAAAAGTCACAGAAGCGGAGGATGTGGCTCCGGACCCCCCTCTTCCTTCGCTTGATATGCCACCCCAAACCCCAGACAATGGCTCTCTTTCTCACGATTTTATCACTCTTTTCGACACTTTGAAGAATATAATCTCCTCACACCCCGAACTATCTGACGCTTTGCGAAACATTGCCCAAAACACGACTAATGGTGCCTATTGGCAAGCTCACAGGGATGCCATCTCGCGTGGTGCAGAAGAGATAGTTCGAACGGCACAGAAGGAGACTGGGAAAGCCGCCGAGGATCTTCGTCGCATCGCTGAAGAAGACGCTGGCAGGAGGATTACTGAAGCTTTGGAAGGTGTTGTTCATGTCTTTTCAGATATAATTGGCGGTGGAAAATCCACCTCTAGCGCACCACCTGCCCCAGCCGCTCCAGAGAATGTACCCAAGCCCCCCCCGACCGTAAGCTCGCCCAACATCTTCAACCCTTTCCCACCGCCACCGCCGCCACCGCCACCCCTGTCCCTAAAGTCTTTGTTCTCTGACCAACCGCAACCTTGGCCTCACCCGCCTCCTCCCCATCCGCTTCCACCACGTGCGGCTGAATGGTATGGGCCGATTTTTTCTCCTCCCGGTCAGTGGAGACCTTGGGCGGGTGCTCAGCCTGCCCCGCCTCAGGTGCCACCCCCGGGATCCGCCCATCCTTCACACCACTCCCCACCGGCCTCATCCCAAGGAGGACCTCCACACTCCCCAGTGGATCACACTTCTGATTTAACCTCGAAACAATTAAAAGCTCAAGTTGAACTTGCTAAATCGAAATATAAAGCCGAGAAACAGCGTTATCGCGCACATCTTGGGCGTAAGAAGCATGGCAACCCATTCAATTCTACTGGTGATGGGTAAGTTGTTTCCACCGCAAACCGACATTCTGTTGATTGACTTTTTGAACAACAATAGTGCTCAGGACGACGGGAATGGCACCGGGGTCCACGAAGGCGATGTCAAACAAGTACCCAACGTGACTGACCCCCCTGTCGCCCATATCGTCAGCAACGCGCGAGGCCCATATCCCCAACTTGAAATGTTTAGCGTTCCTACCAAGCGGCCCCGCGAATCGGGTCCACCCTTCGTCCGACGGCACGATCAACCTACTGACAATAATGAGGATGCTCGGGCAATGCAACGGATATCGAGGAAGCTGTCGGATGTAAGAATTTCTGGATGATCCGATACCAAACATAGCTAACCGGTTCTCAGATGGGCTTTACGGAAAGCTCTTATCCCACCATGGCTGCCAAGATCAAGGCGCAGGTTCCTACCGTCGGTCACATGAGCAAGGAGAATGAGGACAACATTGTTACCACTGTACTTGAAGAACTTCTTGCGATGACTCCCAACCCTCCTGTGGCCTCTGGATCGAATATGACGAGAGATAGGGACCTTCCCGGCGCTTGGCGTTAGTTTCGTATGTATAAGTGTTATGTTTTATGGTAAGTAGCAATGTAAACACCATACTGTTGTATGAGAATCGTATTAGGAATTTGAGTACGTAATCAAGCCAAATTGAATATCTTTTGCTTGGACATTCAAGTAACCGAAGTATGGAATGTGACATCGGCAGCAAGGTGTACACTCCTTTGTGCTATGGTCCGGCGCAGCGGAAAACGTTTGATTTGCGTTTAATTTCTGGCCATTCAATCAACTGGTGATCTTGACCTTTCCTTTCGGACATAACTTTGGACATTGACATTGGTTTTTTTGTGGCTAGATTGCACATAAATGAGGCCGGTTGTTGGCCTCGCAGACGCGGGAAGACCGGGGAACTTGCCATTCGAGGACTTGTGGGTGTCTAATTACAAAGGTAGACCGCATAATTCCGACGCCCACAAAGCCAAACAAATATTCAGCGAATGCTGCAACGCCCCATCGATACACTCTTGTTTATCCTTTCACTCCTCAATCCAAGTGCCACATTCACCTTGGGATTGAAACCGTCACCCCCCCCTTCCTTTTTTTCAAAATCACCCCCATTGTCTAGGTTAGACGATCGGGTCGCGTTCAACGCCACGTTCGGTCCGCGTCAATTTCCTTTATCTAACAGCCTTCTGACGCGGGTAACGCAAGGGATTATTCTCCAAGCTCTCTGCGAGTGTCCTCGATCATCGCTTGCATATTTTCTTAAATCTGACCGTATACCTGTTCACAGATGCAGTCGCATATCGATCAGCATCTTCCGCAGGGCAGCCATGCCGAGCAATCTCGCGGCTCTGACTATGCCAAGCGTCGTGCCGCACACGATCAGAGAATGGAACAGCACGCCAAGACCCTGATCAGGGACTTTCTTAAAAAGCAACCAGAACCTCGGCTAGGCGACCAGGACTCGACGGAAAGCATACGGAGTTACACTGCCACTCTTTCGAGGAACATCCAGACAGCGGAATTGGAACAGCAGCGTCGAGCACCCATCATTGACGGCAGGATTGAAACATCCCTCACCTCTCTGCGTGTCAAACGAGATTTATATTATTGGCGGATATTTCGCATCAACGATTTGCCGCCGGAGATACTTGGAAACATATTCCACCTCGTTGCGTCGTCGTCATATAAACCAGACTTGGGCATCAGATATCGCTTGTGGCTTACATGGGTTTGCAGACGGTGGCGGTCCATCGCTATATCTGATTGCACGCTGTGGAATACGATCTGGTTCAGGGACTTGCCACCATACAATCGGTCGTTTGCCTGGTTTGAAAGAGCTGGCACCGCCCCGCTAGACCTACGATTGAACGAGCGAGATGCGCGTTGGGGAAGCGAGGAGGACAAACACCCATTTACCGGAGAACAGATGGAGTGGCTGCTGGACAGGCTCTTTACCAAATTGTCTCAAATTCGTATGCTCATTGTGGTCGTCGATACCTGGCCTCCTGCATTAGTCGTCCTCGACAGGCTTCGGCGGTCGGGGATGGCGGGAGAGAAGATGGCATCCATGGAGCGATTTGAACTCCATCGAGCAGGAACGCCCTATGTATGGATCGGACCAGGATACCAACCCGACGTCCATCGCAACCCCATACCTCTTTTCGGAGGCGGGAACGTACCGTCTCTTACATATGTTTGCCTGAATGGTATCAACATTGATTGGGTCAGGTCACCGCTTTCAAACCTGACCACCCTCGACCTTCGACGAATCGCACTCGAAGTCTCACCAGATCTCTTCCGTTTTCGGGAGATGCTCGCGAGTTGCCCTAATTTATACAAACTCGCTTTAGATGGGGCGGGACCAGATTTAGAATCGAGAACCGTCCTTGGCCTTGACCCAGTGCACCTTCCAAAACTCAGGATCTTGGTGCTGGGCGACTTCACGTTGCCGTACGCCTTGTATGTCGTTGCAAACATTTCTGCGCCTCATGTCCGCGACTTGACTTTAATGAATTTGAGTGGCGAAGACTATTCCTCCTTTTTTGCCACCATCACGTCGAGGTTCACGGAGGTGGTGATATTAACACTTTACACAATCGAGGTAGATGACTCGGGGGAGAATCAGGATATCCTAGTTAGATGGTTGGAGTCTATGCCGAATCTCGGGTACATGCGGCTCGCTCAAATAAATCGCCACATACTCCAACCGTTCCTTCGGGTCGTCACCTCCACCTCACCGAGTCCAGCCTCACGGTCAACAACCCGCCAAATTGTGTCTCCTAAACTCGCCACGATCGAATATCAAAGTGTCTCGGCCAACGACATCGTGTGGTTTGGATCAGAACGACAGGCTTTGGGTGTTCCTCTGCTTAAAATATACATCAATGTCACCTGGGCTTCGTCGATCACGCGCGAACAGCACATCGATATCAGCAAACTCTGCCCATTGTATGTGACGGCAGAGGGAGCGACCACACCGGAGGAGGCTGAACTGATGCGAGAGTAGTCGACTGATATAAAGTACGAATGTAATAAAGATGTACGTTTGAATGTCAATCTACAGACGCGTCGTGCCACAGTCATCCAGGTCACATGATATCTAACGCGTTTAATGATCTAATTACCATGAGTTCTCTCACTTGACCACAACCACATCCACCTCGTCGGGGACAGTCGTTCTCGTCCAATATTTATGTCACAGCCATCCACAACCTCTTCCACCACCGCTCGTGCTCCCCTTCGCGACCGTTCAAACCCAAGAAAACGCGTCTCTCCCGCCCAGTCAACGGCTCTAAGGAATCTGTTCAACGCAAAGTCTCATCCTTCCAGAGACGAACGCGTCACGTTGGCACGCGAAGTCGGCATGTGCGCAATCACATTCAATCCAAATCTATAGAGCTAATTTGGGTGAATAGGGATTTGAAGGCTGTCACCATCTGGTTTCAGAACAAGCGGCAGACCACGAAGAAATCTCTACGTTCTGGAAAGGAAAACACTATACCTGTACACCAACGAATGCCAGTGCGGAAAACACAGTCATTTCCCGACGCTGCCTTTCGCCCACTTAAAGAAACGATCTCTTTGGACCACTTTGCCGAGCGCTGCCAACGACACTCCTTATCTCCCGCCAAAACCTCCTTTAACCCCCCCTTGACACCACGCAATACAAACATCCGTTCCAACCCATCAGCGGTTGTTGACAAATCAGAGCTTTGGACGCATATGCTCTCATCTCCCCCCGCCCCCCCTTCTCCTACCACAGACATTTCGCGGTTTTCCGTGCTTCCCACCCGTTCAAAGTCAATGCGGTCACTGGAGTGGGCATGTGCCAAAGCGAGGGTATCACTCAAACGAGATGACCCGCCTTGTGTTCCCGGCGACCGCCGGACGGCTCATGCCAAGATTATCGATACGATCGAAAGACATATCGTCACTCCGAACAGCAGTACCGCCTCGTCGCCAACGATTGCATCCGTAGATTGTGATAGTAACAGCCGTTTGAGCCGAGAACCTTCTAGCATCGGTGCCCACCCATCTGAAGAAGTGGAGGCGGCAATGGTTTTACTTGGCCTTATGAGCCAGCGGTGACGAGGACCTTGGTTATAATCAATTTCATAGAAAAGATATTATTCATCTCATTTTCGTTTGCATACCATACCAATGCATCTCCAATTTTCACTGTCACTGACCTCTTTGACAATGTCGACCGATGACACTCAGAGGATGATCATTGATGCCCGGAACATTTGCACTTGATCCAACGATGATTTTATGGTCTGCAATAATATGAATGCAAGATATATGCAATGTGAGGCGCAATGTGCATGTAGATGACTTATTGACAGCGATGCAGAGAGATATATACAAGTGTGACTCGTCAACTCGCCTTTTTCCTCTTACCCTTGTTCGACTTGATATCCGGAGTGGTTGGAGGTGATGGTGCAGTGGAGGTGTTCCCGAGGGTCTTCACTGACATTTTGAGTTTTGGTGTTAGGCCATTAGATACCGGAGTCGGTGCATGAACAGCCATGCCATTGAGCCGAGGCGTCGGAACACTATCGGTGTTCTTCCGGTTCGGAGGGGCTGGTGGGTTTGCTGATATAGAATGTCAATGTTACAGCAATCGAGAAAACTGTGGGAGTGCGTACAGCTTCCAACATGCTTTTTGAATAGATCGACAAAGATGGCCATCTCGTCTTGACTCGGGACCCGCGTTGTCCAGGGTACAACAGGGGGTGGCTTATCAACCTCGTCCTCCATGTCGACATCCTCATCTTCACCATGTTGGGGATCCACAAACCGAGTTGCAGTTTGTGCATCGGCGTTTGTTCTCTCTTTCAAGAATTTCCCTATGAGCGGATCAAAGAGGGATTCTAGACGAGGAATCAGATATGTTGGACTGTCGAACGACCCAGCGGCCTCCTTGTCCATGCGGGGTCGAGAATATGCCCCCGACACTGGTGAGTCGGATGATAATGCATCATCCGAGATGCCTGTAAAGGCTGACTTGCCGAAAATATCCTGGAACAAAGTCTTCTTCTGGCTGAGATGATCGCCAACCATCGCTGGCGTTGACGAGCCCAGTTGCTGCGGCGACCGAGCGTCATCCCCAACCAGGACAACGCTCCACATTTGGGTGATGCCCACCAGACTAAAAGATGACAAATTCGAAGAACACGATTGGGAGAGTGGGTACCATATGATATTGAGTAATTTGAAAGGAATTGTGTGTGTTCGATGCGGACTCGATGATCGGACTTGAAATACTGATATTTGCGTGTGGTGATCAGGTGACATTGGGGGGTGAAAAAGAGCGAATGAATCCTCCGACGGATGAGGAACAACAACAGCCTCAAGAAGTGAGAGTGTGTTGTAGTGCCATCTAGCTGCAGCCATGCTGTTAGCGAAGTGGAAACAGTAAGTCCGTCGATGCTTACCACCACGCCTGACAAGATCCCACAGAATGAGATCCTTGGCGCCAATGATCACTAAGTAACGACCTCCGCGGCCAACGAAGTGGGCACGGTTGAGGGTTTTGCATCCGGGAAAAGTTAGAGATTGTCGAAGGACATTGCTAGCAGTATCATAAAGAGCGAGGTAGGGGCCGAGTACAATCGCCAAGAGCGAGCCGTCTGGTGACCATGAAGCATAGGTAGGAATTTCGGAACGAAAACTGAAGGTTGAGCGAGAAACCCAGAATTCTGCAGCCAGCACAGTTCAGCTGAAGGTGGATGGACTTGAAAGAGGGCGCAAACCTTCTGAGTGTCCATCTTTATTCTTTACTCTCCGAATTTTCCACGTCTTTACATTCTCGTCTTGCCCAGTCGTCACGAGATTCAGACTGCAGCCACCGGAAATCTCAGGGCTAAATGCTATTGCTGACACTTTTTTCAATCCATGAGGTCGATCGATCCTTGTGTTCAATATCCAATGGCGAGTTTTCCGATCCCACCACCAGAGCTTGAGATAGATTTCCCCTTGGGAATTGTCGTCGGCTTCTCGTCCATCTATCGTGGCCATCCACTCCCCGGAAGACGAAATGGCGATATGCTCAACCCGGGCAGGCTCTAATGGTTTTTCATCTCGTCGGGAAACTCTATTCGAAGGAGAAACTTCCAATTCCGAAATTAGTTTGGAGGAGGATGGTGAATAGACTTGGAGCGAGGATGGGTGAGAGGAAGGGAGGATAAGGGTGGAAGTCGACGAATGAACTGCAAGAGGAGCAAAGGCAGGTGCAAGGTGTGATAAGGGATCTATGTAACTCGGTCAGAACAATTATGAATGAGGCTTGATGCCACAAACCTAATTTTAATCGAGAATAAGATCTTGATATTTTTAAGTTGCTGGCGCTCACAAATGTGTAAGTCGCATCTGCAAGGCCGAGCAAATACTCCTCTTGATCCCCAACCT
Organism: Porpolomopsis calyptriformis; assembly: GCA_951640195.1. Taxonomy (NCBI): domain Eukaryota; kingdom Fungi; phylum Basidiomycota; class Agaricomycetes; order Agaricales; family Hygrophoraceae; genus Porpolomopsis; species Porpolomopsis calyptriformis. Next base: position 2,507,901 of record OX621164.1, read on the forward strand.
TACAAGAGGCAACGGTCTGAATGGGTGCACCTACCCTGGGAACGAATTCCTTCTTGCCCGTGTGCAGTTGCCAGATGACGAGAACGGCTTCTTCTCCGCCACTCAATAAATATGCGCCGTTGGCCGTGAAGGCGATAGACGAAACAGCATGCGCATGCCAATGCCAAGTTGTAGTCTGTGCCTTCTTCTCTACTCCAGTTACATTCGTTGGTATGTGTTCGTTGAGACAATACCACAGCCGAATATTGCCTTTGTCATCACCAGTCGCAAAGTATTCCTCTGAAGGATGGAACGCTAGACATACCAGCCGTTCCGGAGAGACAAACTTGGTGAAACCCGATGTGAGGGAAGACGTCATTGCAACGTACGCCTTGTGTCCAGCAATGGCAACCAACCATGCACCGCTCGGGGAGCATGCAAGCCCGAAAGTAGACTTTGTTTTACCGATAGCAATGATTTCTGAGGATTTGAAAACTCTAGATTGGGCTGTTGCCTTCCTAGGTTTGAGAGAGACACGAAGAACCATGGAATTGTCGCCTATGGATAGCGGTGGCAGGCTTGGTAAGAATAGGAGCACGGCGTAATTCGTTGATGCGCATGGCACTCACCGTCCGCGGATATCTTGGCAGTTCGCCGACTTGCAGCAACAAACACGAGGTCCTTGAATTTTTCATGTGCGCAAATATGGTGGATGGGTTGATTGATGTCGATGGTCTGCAAAAGCACTCCATCTAAGAAATCCCAGACCATAATACATCCATTCAAAGATCCAGTAATCAGCTGGAACACATTATGAGGGTTCAATGTCGCCGAGGTGATATCGTCTAGAGGTGGGGCAGAGGAAACCATGTGTTGATGAGAAGGAGCATATAGAGTGGAGACAACTTGGCCTGTGGCGACCGAGTGTATTTTCACAGACGATCTGACAATGGAAAAGAAATAGCTTGGAGGAGGAAATTACTTGTCGGTAAGTATTTCATTGAACCTCAACAGACATACCTTCCATCTTTAGTGAATATTGGGGGATGCTTACTTGCCGATGAGTCTGTGAGAGACGTCCAGGGCCAAGGCGAATTTACGACGCTTTCAGGTGACTCGGAGAGGACGTTTGGAGGCAATACATTTTGTTCTTTCCCTTTGCCCTTCCTTGACTGCTTGCTCTTTTGAACGGAGTCTGGAGGCAAGTTTAATCTTTGAGGCTCCCGGGACGTTGAGGCTGCCATTGAAGAACCGCAAACGAAAAAAAAATATCATCAGAGTCTGCGTCTCGCACGTGACCTCAAGGCCTCTTCTTGTAAACACAACGAGCTTACAATAAGTAAAATACATCTGTTCCAAAGCTCCTTAACCACAACCCTTGTACCCTATAAGCACTCTGGTCGTCCGACAAGGTGTCTGAAAGTCCTCTGGGGTTGCCAACTTACGGGCCTCCAGCATCGCTTGACGTAACCTCTCCTCCTCTATTAGCTCGGCTTTCGAAAGAGGCTCGCGGAGTGGTGTTGGCCACCCAAATCTGACTAGCGAGGCCCACAGCGCTACCCTGATTTGCATATCTCTGGAGGGCGAGGTTAGTATGCTGGTTGAGGAGATAGTAAAACGACAGTACCCACCCACGATATCGCTCAACAATCCGCTCAAACTTACTTCTGCTCTGCAACTCCTCCAGCTCTTCGTCATCGTCCCATCCAAACTGCTTTAGTTGATCCTTCTTATTCCGTATCCGATCCTTAAGTTCTTCCCACATCGCCTCCTGACAAGCCAACACATTCTGATAAGCTCGATAGAGGTTCATGGCCAAAGATCGTTCGCTGAGAGATGTTAGTCGCTCGAGTCTTTTCGACAAGTTTTGAGATAAGGAATCGTTCTCAGAGCCCGGGGTATCGGTCGTATACCACGTCATAGGAACCAGATTCTCGCTCGGTGCTGACAGAGGATCGTCCTCGACAGTGTCGATAGAATCAAAAACAGGAGTAGAAGAAACCACAATATTCCCACTAGCTGAGCGAGAATGAGTAGCTGGATCTGTGAGAGCGAAAGATGGAGAAATGGGCCGCGATAAATGTGATTGGGGTATATCATTTGTCGTTTGAAAATCAGAATCATCAGGGCAGGAGATTCGTCGAGGTAACGGCTGCATGGGTGGAAGGGGAGGCATCGGGAAGTTGATAATTGGGCCTAAAAGCACTTGTCGGAAATACGTGGTAAAATAAACGGGTAGAACGGCTTGGCGAACGATTCGAGTCAGGTTTTGGAATGTCGCTTGATATGAAGGTTCTTACCAGTAGGACGCAGGTTGATGAAACGACTTTCGAAAATCGAGTGGTATAAAGATTCCAGAAGTGCATGATCATGGGAAGGACCATCACTTGAAGAAGAAAGAGGAGATGGGTCAATTACCCTTTGAGAGCTGTCGGGATAGTGCACTGATGCCGCGCGTCGAGTCCGAACACGCAAAGGGGACGTAAACCACCGTGGTAGAAGTGGGAATAAGATGTCTGAGGTCAGTGTTATATTGTAAGTTTATCACTTATACGTTTGAGAGGGGGCGTACCGTCTTCGACAACCTCTACAACACCACCTGGTCGGAGGACGCGATAAACTTCCTTCACAAAAATTTAATACATCGAAGAGTGTCATTTTGGTCAGATCAGTTACCTCAAATAAAACACCCCACTGGATTTAAGAGCTGAGATCAGCAAGTTCTGAAAGAAAGAAGTGAAGTACCTTGTTCTCTGGGACCCCTCTAGCGATCGAATGTATATGAACGTAGTCAAACTCATCTTCCTCGAATGGAAGCTTAGTGGTCAAGCTGACAACGGAATATAAACGTCTCCGGCCACAGTAAAATAGAGCACGGCGCACAAGTTGCCATGCAGCCATTGGATGCGGTCGGCTACAAACGAATCGATCACCTTCAAGGGTATTTGCACGTTAACCAAGTCAAATCCAATCTACTCCGCATCAGGAGGAATTCATACATATGCGGGGCACACATACGAAATGGCAATCAGGCCACTGTTTGGCGGCGTCTATCACCCACGACCCGTGCTATAGCAACCAGTATGTTCATCGAGTCTCATCAAGGGTGCAATGACTTACCCCACAGCCTAAGTCCAAGCAACGAGTTGGTGGTCCGTCTGGAAAGTCGACAAATGATATTGACTCCTTGACGTGCCGCGTGAGTTCAAGGCCTAGTGACTCTCTAGAATATTTGAGATGGGACATCGATCTGAAAATGGATGGACTAATTGCTCACAACTCTAGCACATGTCTTGATGTCCAGCGAGTTGGCGTTAGTGGTATGTCAAGAAGTTGCGGAGACTTACCTGTCATAGGAGACAGGATATGGCGCCTTTTCGGGGTCGAAGGAGTGGTGACGTTGGCCGTGCTTGTAAATGAATTGGCTCTCCTTGGGATGTCTTTTGGAATCGAATGATGATGAGGGGGCATTACATGTACCAGCTCTAGGAGGTGACGGGGGGATCATGAAAGTATCCGAGAGGATGTCAAGGACAACATATGTACATAGCCATTGAACAACCGATTGCCAAGCTTCTCATCGATGATACTCTTACACTCACGCTAGTCTCGAGTGGGAAACAGCCGCCTTTGACTACATCAACACATTTCTTTCAGACAGCCTTAGTTTGAGGTCAATGCGCTAGGGCCAGAGCATATAGTCGGAAGTGTTGAGAAAGACAATTTTTCGTTTGAGACGCAGATGGCTTTACAAATATCGCACCTTTGCAGCCGGTTTCAATGATGCAACCCACGCTTTACTTCTTGATGAGCTAGATACAAGCAATTTGAGGGCAATCATCGAAAGCCTTTAAGCCTCGATGATGGTAACGACAGTGAAACCCAATATCCTTGCTTGCTTTTAGCGAGTGAAATTAAATTTATGGCAAGAGAATACTTAAAATCAGTTGGAGTCACTCACAAAACGGAAGACCATCACATCTTACTCCTCATTGTCCGAGGACCCTTCGTCTGGTGAAAGCACACCAAACCTCCCAATCCCAGCCGTTGTCCCAGGAACAAAAGTGACGTCTTCGCTGTCCTCGTCCGCAGATACTTCGTCGCTCGGTAGCGTAACGTCTGGTTGCTCATCTTCGGTTTCATCGTCGCATTCCTCGTCTGTCACGTTGATATGAGGTATCCATATTCCTGCGCCTACATTCCCATGCAGCATGATCGTAGACATAACGGTGCCAGGTGGCCAAAAAGCCCAACCAATCCGGCCCTCCGCCAATGCCCGGAGAACTTTAATGAACAAGTCAACAGTTGCAACACGGGTGAAATCGAATGGATACGGACTGGCATTCCCAGCGCGATTAACGTCCGGTCGTCCAGCCTTAGCTGTCACCCATCCTTTGGATTCCGCAAATCTAATGAGGAGATCCGTTGTTGTCCAAGTAACGTGATTAAGCTTATCTGAAGGCTTGATGCCATCTCGCCACGTTCGCTTGTCTTCAACTTGAAGGGAGTTGAAAGTGGGATGGGTTAAATCGTAAATTTGCTCCAAAGGCAGACGTTGCGCGACGTAATGAACACAGGTGGAAATTGCAGAAACCCGAGAGATCGGCAATATACCACAGAGGACCTAGACAACTTAGTTATACGCGACGACCTTCATGCTGACAAGTATACCTGCATCTCCATTGGCACAATGTTCGGAAATACCAGTCCGGGACAGTCAACGAGTCGTACATCAGAAGTCCAAAACAACGTTTGAAAATGCTTGGTCTAAGAATGCGGGTTGTCATGTCAGTGGGATAGAGAAAGGAAACAGGACCAGGAAAGAACCTTGCCGGGTGTTTTGGACGCCCGAACTTTTTGAATATTGAATAATGCATTAACTAAAGATGATTTTCCAACATTCGGCTGGCCTAGGCGAAACGTTCAAATCAAACCAAAATTCACCGAGAAGAAATCACCGATCACCAATCAATCCAATGGTTAGAAACTTGCGTTCTAGTCCAAAAAAAGAATCCGGATCAAGTGTGTGGGCAGTTTTGTCTCCCTCATCCTGCAACTGGGGCTCCGGAGTCCCAGCCTTGTCATTCTGTTCGTCCGATCGCAACAAACCCTCCCAATCAATATACTTATTCACGGGACATCTCCACCTCGCTAATTTCTGTTTGTCTTGGCGAATTCTTTCCGGGGGCACCAGCATTTCTGCGTGAACTTCCTTCAAGGCATGAACTAGAACAAATATGTGATCAGTTTTCTCCAGGCAACCTGAAGACCTGATTACAAACCCAAACGGTGTCTAAGTCCATCTGACAATCGGGGTTTATGGATTGTCCCACCTTGGTGATATGTACCAGTTTCCTTCTCCACATATGACTCAACTGGCACAACTCGGAGTCCAGGATAGCGTGTGCGAAAATAAGCGGTCCAGGCCTCTGTTCGCGTTGGGCCAGACATATCTACCTTGGTAAGCACAAGGATCACTTTATGACCAGAGAGATACGCTTGTAAGCTGGGCGGATAATGTAAAAGTGGACACCGAGAGTCAAGAAGGATGAGGATAACTTGAGAAATTTCTGTGACACGCCATCTGAAAAGTAGGTTGGAATGTAGAAAGAAAGGAGAGACTTGTAAGAATGTTGGACGCACAGTTGTCGCCAGGCCTCGATATTGCGTTCAAAATAAGGGGTCGACCGAGGAAACCTGAGTACCGGCTTCCCTGAATCCTGAGACTCTATATCGTCATCCCCCTTCATCCACTCTCCAACCAAAGTATCCGTATGGGCAAGCCACTTGTTGAACATGCCTTCCTCATTCTTCTCCACTTGTACCTTGGTCATATCAAATTTCCATTTTGGTCGCTTTGGTAAAGTGAACGTTGCAGCCTTTGAAGTACCCGAGTCACTATTCTCTCCAAGAAACATTGCACGATCGTCGAAAATGGCAGCCTCTGGGCCAATAGGTCTCGGCAAAGCAATGATTGATGCCAGAAACTTTGTTTTTTCCAAGAAGTCAGGAGTTGGTTTGAGAAATCGAGACTGCAATTGGCGGGACCGAGGGACGGCAGTATTATCTGTTCTTTTTCCCGGATGGTTCGGTTTCTGAGTCTGACTTGGGTCCTGAGCGTCAGGGGGAGGTGCATCTCCGCGTTTTACGGCACGTTTGAGCTGTAGCTGGGCTTTTCGCTGCTTTGTTGAAGCAGGCTTTCGACGGCGCATCGATATTTGAGTTCGATCGATCGCAATCACCGTCACACGATTTGGATATAAGCCGGGTGCTACCCCGTTTGGTTACAGTTATTCAAGTGAAAGTGCGGCCCAAGCGCAAGAAGCGGAATGAACGTAGTAGAGCACCAAGAGGCAGAGGCGAACATGAAGGTTTCCCTTCTCTTGTCAGCAAATTTACTTGGTAACCTAGTTCGTAGTCACCGGATCCGGCTTGAGGAGTCGTTTACAACTGTGAAAGACAAAGCACGAGCATCAGGGTACCCCGGTCTCCCCGGCCCGGCCCCTCGATTGTCAAAACCGCATTCGCTCCTGCCATAGTCTTATGGTACTCGCAACCACGAATGAAGGGACCCTTGTCCGTTGACATTTTTTTCAGAGGAGAAAGTTTACTTGTGGTGTTACCCGATGTGCACCGCCCCAATTCAAGTACTTGCAGTAATACAAATAGCACCATGATGACCCAAAACATAGTTATGGCAATAGTACAAGCAAACCCATGAACGGTCGGGCACCACTGACGTGTGTCCTGACTACCGGCCACCAAGTATAGCCAGCGCAGCACGTAACTCTTTCTTCGATGTCTCTAAATCTTCATAATCGAGTGCCGAAATGGCAAACCGCGCGTGCTTCTGTGCTGCAATTATTACAGCCGGAGTCAACTCCACCTCAGTGTCCTGTTCCGGCTTGGGAGGATGGGCGAAATACACGGGAACTGGTGGCGAAAAGCTGGTAGGTGGGGGCGGAGGTGGCATAGGTGGTGCGCTCGGTATCAAAGATGATCCGGCAAGGGGAAAATGCGGAGACGAGGGTAACCCTGCACTATTGATTTGGTTGCCTTCGCTGTCACCCACCATCTTGTCTGGATGATTATCGTAGAACGCACCGCCCAGATGCCCCGGTGTCGCGGGTGGAGTCCCGTTTCTGACGTACCCTTCTAGCCTGTGCTGATTCTCCCACCCACCTACCCCGCTGTTCCCTTCGGTGTTATCGTCAACACGGGGCGACCCACCTATGGTTCCTTGTGGCGCAATTGTGCTCCAGCTCTCAGGCGTGTCATGAAGATCCTTCGGAATTCCGCGGTGTGGAGGCCCTGTGACGTGGGTTGGCGTGATATCAGGGAATGACACCTCTGGAGGTGGAGAGGTTGGTTGGGGGGGTGAAGGTGGGACAGCCGGAGAGAGCGGTGGTGGAATGGGTGTTGCTGACGCTTCGCCAGAATCAGCTGGGATGGAGGGAAGTGAGAGGTCCTGGGTGGCACCCGCAGGTCCTGGCGTGGGTTTGCGACCCTCACGTATGGCTTTTGCAATATCAGCTGCTTTCCATTTTGCGTAGCGGATCTTCTCTTCGTTCTGCAGAAATATCAATGAGTGATGGCGAGAGAAAATTCGGAACACGCACAGATTCAGATACATCGGTGTTTGAGAAAACCTTGAGGACCTCGAGAAAATTAGCGGCCGCTAAGAACTTTTTCGCGGTCAACCTAGCCGATCCAATCAGGCCCTATCTAAATAACAGAAAAATCTGCTTTACTTGTTTCCTTCACCCTTTCGGTCCTCGTTATCCGCAACGGAAAACACTCTAAGTGCGAAGTTTTCGACGTATGCGGAACTGACGTCTTCTACGCTGACGGCGTCAATTGGACCAATATTCTCTTTCATGCGCTCGAGAACATCAAGAAGTTCAAATAGCACCTTTCGAGATGCCTCATCCTTTGGTTTGAGAGAGATACCGAGCTCTGCGGCAAAGCATGCACCTGGGATGTGGTTCGACGTCAAGAGATGAAAAGTGTTTGGATACGCAGACCTACACCAATAAGCAACGATGGGGTCTTGGGATTTAACCTCCTCAGCACGTTGTAAGTATGGAGAGAGGGGCTTGAGCAAGGCCGTAAGTGGTGGCAGACCAAAGACACGCGACATGGAAGTTCTGACTGATCATTACACAGATCGGATTATAAACCGTATATTGTATTCGCAGAGAAATATCAGTCTCGAGCACCCAATACCTGCTGTAATGTAATGTCTAGAAAATGGTATACCCAGAGTGGTGTGTGAATAAACCCCAAAATCACCAATGCCCGAGGGCTACCCTTTCTCTATCGAATCCTATCTCAAGCCAGGAGTTGATGCCTTCGATCGGGCCTTTGTCTTTGTCAAGGCCAACGAAACCAACTCTCTGATAGACCTTGCTCGCCGCATCGTTGTCGTGAGCCACAAATAAAATTACGCGTTCCCTTAAGATGAGAAGGCTAGACAGTGGGTTCAATATCAGAGTCTTCCTTTCCACGGAAAAAAAAAAGGTACGGACTTTTTGCAAACGTATCGGACCAATCGCTCCGCACAGCCAAGGCGTCGCCAACTCGGGCTGGTGAAAACCTTGGTTATGGCAGCCACTGGATCGCTGTCGCGAGTAACGGCCACGATGGAGGCTATCTCAGAGGCCTCTCCCGGTCGTTTAACCCGATGTATCCACAGTTGACGGCCGCGCACGAGCAACGTAGCCTCTTCTAAAGCACGGTCCATTGTCAGAATGAACGGCTCCTGAAATAAATTAAGATGTCAGTAAATGTGTCAATGTAGATGCGGGAGATACATGCCGATGTTTGAGCGAAACCGTAACATAGAGCTGCAGCCTCGGGAATATCGTCCTCTACCGCGAGGCGGAGGTCGTAGGTCAGATACGGATGGAGTGTCGGCTGTCGATTAATGAACGAGCGGTTGGTGCAAAAAGTAAGCGTTGCTTCATAATAGGGCTTTTGGTAGAAGGGCAGGAGCGTGAGCCGCGACCAGAGGGTCACGAAAATGGTGGTGATGAGATCGGTAGCGAAGACAGAATAAACCCGTTCATAGGGTACAGCTCGATGCAACGCGTTGACCAGAAGTTCGATCCGAGGCTGAAGGGACTGAGCGTCGTGGTGTGCGGAAGGGTGAGGGGAGAAGATGAAGATGGGATAAGTACCCATCGGACCGGTGGTACACGACAGAACAAGGTCGGCGACATTCTCCTCCGAGCCACACAATATCCAGAGTTGGTCAGGGGAGAGGGGTTCACCGGCTCGCTCTTTGGAGAGGGCTTTTAACGCGTAGGAGGACAGGATGTTCCCATCGGTGGGATTTCGGTTGACAGCATCCCAGAATGATTGAGGCAGGGAAACAGCAGAGGTTATGATAGAGAGGTGGTACTTTGTGTTGAGGCCAGGCATGTACAAACGCAAGCAAAAGGGTAAAAGCAGAAGTGGATGATGGACCGCCGCCTGGGTATCGCGAATTTAAAGGGGTGTGGCGGTCGTGTCTCTCTTTGTAAACAACAGCCACCGTCTGTGGCAGGGAGTATTGGGACATATAGTGCGAGCAATTGAAGGCACCGCAACCTCATGGAACTTTTCGAAAGAAACCATCCAGGCGGAACGCAACGGAAGAGAAAACACTGCATGCAGGGGGAGGGATTAGCAATACGAGTGTATGAATCACCGTCTTTGGTAGCTCATTCATAGCCTTGTGTGCAGATGATAGTAAGGGACCTGGACGGTTAAGGGAATTTTACTCGTAATTAACGTACAGAGTGCATGGGCGCGCTTGCCCAGACCTATTGAGGCAACGTGTAGAAATCCATTTTTGTCGCATAATAGAGGGAAAGAAGAAAGTTGAGGAGGCAAGCAATCGGCCGTTTCAGAGGTCCGCCTGGTTTGAGTGAGAAATGCGAATGGTGAAGGGGTATAAAGTGCGACAAAGGGAGGGCTGTGAGGTCTGGCCGTCTGTATATTTGAGTAAGTCTGTATTCGTGAAGTCTGTATTCGTGTTTGCGGCTGTAAACCAATTAAACGATTAAACCAATTAATGAATGATTTGCTTAGCTAATATTCTCTCTGTCCAACTGAAACTCGAGATCTTCAACAAGACTACGAGACAGCTGGTCGTACCCTTCGCAGCTGTGTTGTGGCATCAGATCCGGAAATATTCGAAGCTTTAGGTCCAGAGCGCTTGAGCCAAGGTCACCCCCCCCACGAAAAAGCGCCGCATCGCATTTAATGGCTTACCAACCTTGGGAAGGGATGAGATGCGGAGCGCCTAGGGTGTCTTCTTGATTCATAGCTATACATGATTCCCATGCTGCGATACACGGGCGACCCAAGAACCCGAAGTCCTAACTATGAATATTCTTTTCCCGAACGAAGACGGAGATTCCCAAGTTGGAGTGCTGAAAGGCACGTTCGACATCCAGCTGGCAAAATGGCACTGCGTGCTGTGCTTTTAGAGCGCCCGTGAACATTTTCTGCCAACCTACGGCATATGCAGGCTCGAGTGTGGAGATGACTTGAAGTAGAAAGGTGATCGATTCCATCTGTGTACGTACACGTCCTGTATGCAACACACACATAGCCTCGCACAGGGACAAGTACACAAGGTCGACCCTTCATGTTTCAATCCATCTGTCAGATATATAGTTTCACGCGTTCGCGACGACGTCGACTATTTATGTTTGGCAACAACCCAAGGTTTCAATACGACCAAACAACTGCAAAGACCCGTTCATGTCCAGAATTGACAACCAGGTTCGCACTCACACCCATGCTTCCAATCGGGCCAAAAGACAAGAGGGCACAGAGCGGAAGGTTGTCTTCAAAAGTGCCCTTGGTAACCCTTTCCGGGTACAATGGTGATTGGTTTTTTCTCACACATTCGTCTCGGAGTGATATATATATTCCTAGGCCATCTGTCCCCATTAATCTGCAGAATACATTCTTGGCAAGGGTAATATCCATCGTCGACGGCCTCTCGGAGAGATTACGCAGTCGCAACCGCAGAGATCGTTACAAAATATTTATCGGGATCAAACAATCTAGCGCTCGCGAACAAACTGAAAGGCCGAAAAAGCGACGAAAGCTCAGTAAGGAAATCAGGAATAAAGAGGTCGAGGCCGAACAAGACGTCGCCCCAAATGCATCGTCCTCAAGTCCTGACCAATCTAACGAGGGTGAAAAATTGCACGACATACTTTCACACCTTACGATTGGGATCAATGAAGTAACAAGGAGACTAGAGACTCAGATTAGAGACTCTCGTCGGATCGCGACGGTATCGGGAAGCGACATCACCGCCCCTCCAAGTGATCCGCGGCCCGCCATAAAGCTCATCTTCGTCTGCCGAGCCGATGTGGATCCACCGCTGCTCATAGCACATCTGCCGTACCTTGTGGCGGCGTACAATTCCTCCTTACTTTCCTGTACTTCCCAGGGGCCAGATCTCATCAAGCTCGTTCCCCTTCCCAAGGGTGCAGAACTGGCATTGGCGGAAGCCATTGGAATAAGGCGGGCGGCGGTATTGGCTATCGATGTATGTTTTTTTTTGCGACCTGGAAGAAGCTGTCTACTGATATTTGTAGTGCAATGCCCCCGAGTTGTCCACCTTCAGTCCCTTCCTTGACTCCGTCCCGACACTCAGTGCGGCATGGTTAACGCCTCAGACCGCACCACAGAGCAATCTAGTCCCTACACACATCAAGCAAATACGTACGTCTGCCCCGAAGGATATGAAAGCAGTCAAGTCGCGCCGAGTTCAGGAAAGGCGTGCTGCAAAAAGAAGGAAAAAAGATAGTCGAGCCTCAGGAAAGGACGGGGAGATGGTGCCTGAACCTGGTCGACCAACATAAACCTCTGCATTCGCTTCGACTGCGGGCCTCGATGGCTGGCCCAGCAGTAACACCTGTTCGCACACCAATCAACAGAGTCCTCGTCCAACATGGGTATAAATATGCAATCTTGTTCTTCACGATTAATATACATTAGAATTCTATTGATCAGATGTCATGCACCATCTCGCTCAACGTCACAAAAAATGATTTCAGGAGCTGGCAGGTGGACTTGGGTCTTGGACAATACCAAGTCCAAAGTGGGTGTTGAGGCTGTGCCGTCGCAGTGTGACTCCGGCTTGTTTGAAGAGTTTGGCAGAATCGTCGTCGCTGCAGCACAATTCAGCTGGGGGTTGTTACCTCCTTCGAGCGGGCGAACACTGATACTTACACTTTGTAGCTCAAGTTGTATACCACCTCTTGTACACCCGTTTGGATGATTTTGGTTGTGCATCTCAAGCATGGGCATCTAATGAGATGTGAGAATCTGAGGTTAAGTTTGAGCGAGGATTCACTGACGTGTTGCAGTATAACACAGTGCCGCTGATACGATCCCTACCAGCCTCAAGTAATGCATTTTCTTCCGCATGTAAGCATACACATTCGGATGGCCCTCCACTGTTGCACTGGACACAACCTCCTTCGTTGCAGTTTGGAAGGCCGCGGGGGGTACCGTTGTAGCTATCGGTGATGTTAAGAGCGTAGTAAACAGAAAATTGGAAGGACAAACCCGGTGGCCACTATCCGGTTCATGCGAACGAGGATGGCACCCACGCGTCGTTTCATACAGTTTGATCGACGCGACGCGAGCGAAGCCAAAGTCTGAAATTATCAGCATTCTCAAAGTAACAATGCGAACAAAAGAATTGTACCATGAAATAATTATCCCATCCGGGTCTTAGTCGCTCAGGATTCAAAAGATCCAGGGTATCCAGGTGCGCCCGAAGAGCAGGAATAGAATCAAATGTGTTTACGATGTGCAGATTGATTAAGTCGCTCAGTGAATGAAGCGATGGTGAATACTTGCTTCCAAAGGTGACGGTGTCCGAACTGGGCCCATACATGAGGGTGTCATGCTCTCGGACAAATGCATCCAGCGAAATGATCCCGAATCTACCGTAAAATTGGGTTAGATTTGACCCGGACGAAAATATTCATTTACCCTTTTGAGCGCTTAAACCGTTCGAGCAAGGGTGCGTCGATGCTGACAAGCATAAAAAATGGGCGTTTGATAAAGCATTCCACGAGTTCTCTGGTATTCAGATCGGTAGTAACAAAGTTGGATCTCCAGTTTTGTGTGACGTGGTCAAGTAATTGTAAATGCGTCGAAAACGAGAGCTTCTGTTTGCGGGTCTTTCCCCATAAGAAATCAGAATCGGTTTGGGACGAGGGTAGCCTTGGTGACCCTAAAGACAAGAATGAGATGCGTGTTCGTCCCATCATGCCATTTGAAAAGGCGTCTATCACGTCTCTGTCGGGTATCGGACTTGAATTAGCGGAGGTATGTTCTCCGGGTGTGATCTCGGAATCTTGTCCATCATTCTGTGCCACCAACAGGCGTGATCAGAACTTGGAAGTGATCTTTGCTCAAGGACGGACCACAGAATTTGGGCCTGTTCCCATTATGCGGACCTGTGTAAAGCCCTTTGAAGAAACGAGGTAATCCACGATGGTGGATCGTCCTGAAAATCGCGTCCCTACGATGGCAATGAACATTTTAGCTGTCAAAAGGACATAAGTGCACGTGACCCGCGATCGTAAATAAAAGACCCGGTCCTTGGCCAATCCGCGCGAGGCTCGAATCTATTGCGAGGTTTGGACTCCCAGTAGAATGTTAGACAGGGAAAAGATGAAGGATCAACCAATCTCGTGCATTCCTTCCTCTCGACCTTCATATTTAAACAAGACACCTCGTCATTTTACAATCATCTATTCCCTGCCCTCTAATAAAAGCCCCCGTCCAGTGCAATGAACCGCGCTATTATCAACTCTTGCATTCGTCTCTTTGCTGCTCTTGAGTGATTGTTCAATCCACCCTCAAAAGCCCAGGTGGCATCCCGCCATTTCTTTTTCTCGCCACGAACCGAGTAGGTACGCAACACTGCCGCACCCCCTGGCTGATAGATACAACGTTGAGTCGGGAGATAAGAACAAGGGCTATTCACTCACGTGTTCCGCGAGATACGCAGTTACGTCAACTACAAATCCATCCACGATTACGACGCACCTGCCTGCTTTTTCTTCGATGTACTCTTCTACTTTGCTTAGATCCCATACCTCCCCATCCCACACTGGTGTGGCTCCGCTCTCGGGCGGAGTACCGTGCCTTGTAATATGATGCATATACATTGCTGCTTCTTTCACGTCATCTTCACGTGCACGTCGCAAATGCTGCACAAGACCTAAGTTGTGCAGAGCCAATATAATCCACTTTGAGGGGTCCCAATCTATCTTTGAGGGACCCGACCGGAAGTCGTGCGGAAATGCATGCTGGATCCAAGAGATCATGATGGGGAGAATGAAAATTATGACCAAGGGTCTTACATGCTACTAGGCAAACGGTTACCAACTCACGCTTGTCCTAGTTATTTTTGGGACTCACAAAATTGTGGTTGCCTTCACCGCCCGTCAGAAGGGCGAGAATCTAACAGAGCAAGTCAGTTACTTGGGTTCATTGGTGCAACTTGAAACGAACAAAAGTCCCCCGAGATGTATCTTCATCAGAGTATGGTTGTAAGCCATCCCAATGTGCAAGCCTGCTCTTCCAATTAACACAATCACATGTAAAGATAAGTGAAACTCACGAATTGACCAGGAAGGTGCAATGCCAGACTGACAGACCAAATAAGCGAAAACGGTTGATAGGATCAATAGGTATGCTCACTTGCAAGCCGGGAAACGAGACCACCCCAAATGAAGGCACCCATGCAGTCATTCCAGAAGCAACCTAAGAGAGTGGGGATGATGAACCCGAAGAATATTGCCAATGAGACTAGTGAAAAGTTAATGCGGGGCTGTTTCAACATGAAGAAACAACCAACAATAGTTTTTGTGTTGAAACCGAACAACTAGCGATACAGGTTAGCGAGATAAATATAACCACAAGAGCTTGTGTTGCCGCACTTGGATCGCTATCAAGATCTCCACAGTCTACCAGCGCCAGCCGTTCATACGTGGGCTTGAAGAAGATCCAACCCATATGAGAATAAAAAAGGCCACGAGTGGCAGCGTAGCTGAGGTTTGTTCAGCATAAGGACGCCGAAGTTGACTTTTTTTCACTCACGGATCGTGAACGGGATCATCAGTAAACCTCTAAAAGTGGTTTCAGTAACTGGGTGAGAACAACATTAGGGAAGGACATGCATGGTGTAGTCGATGCCTCAGACACCTGAAAGGTGGGGAAATTGAATAGAAAAACCCCGAGAGCTGTTGTGCGAAGGACGTACCACCACTTTTGATATGCCTGTCAGTTAAAGTAGGTATCGTCACAAGCGAAAAAAGAACGAGCCTTGATAGAGCCTTGAAAACCAGCAGAACCTAAGGCGGCCAAGACAAGCCTAACACCAAAGGATGCGCGAAATGCACGGTGTGAGTAGAGTCGGTGATAGCCAATGGTGATGCTGGAAAAAGATGGTAGAATGAGCCTGTGGGTATAGTGTGTTGAAAAATGGCTTGCCCAAAGTCAGCAAGTTGCCATAGGATGATTGACAGGATCAAGGTGGCCCGAGGTACGGCGTAATAAGGCTTGTGATACACCCCAATGACTGCAGCGAGATGGACGGTGACAAAAAAAATACCATTACTCCACCATATTTTGGGTAATGTGGACGCTGTGGATTGGCCCATGACTGCTGAAAAATTCTTCTAGAGCTTAAACGGTTGAGGCAGACTTCGTTATCCCAAGCAGGTAATCGAAGCAGGAAATGGTGAGGATCGGAAGCAACCAAGCCAATCATAGAGCGAGACCTCAAATTTGTGAAGAACAAAAAATTTCTTTTTATATTATCAATTGTACACGTGCATAGCGATATGTTGTTTTTGTAGCCGTAGGCTGGGTACGGCGACGAAAGTTCTAGCGATAGCTGAGTACTAACTTTGACCGGAGAAGGTGCCGAAGTCCATCAGCACGACCTGGAAAGCCTTTTTTGTTGTTGGGCCGTCATCAGATCATTTTTGCCACAATAAAATCAGGGATGTCCCGTTCAACAAACAAATAACCGGCAATAGAACGACCGATGGTAAGGGCATCTGACATAAGAGAGATATCCCGCCGAGTCAGAATAGTTCAAAAGCGCAAAGTGGAGATGCGGGGGTAGAAGAGCCAGTCTGAAATGCGCAAGTTGCGAGCGGAGGAAACGACGCAGAGTCTCACCTGACGATTTGAACAAAAGTAGCAGAGCAGCCTCCAAGATAGCTTTATGATGAGCCACAATCCGAAGACGGAGAAGATGGCTATTAAATAATTGCCATAAGAAGTGCCAAAGCCGCTGGACTGATACACCGCATCATCGGTTGCTAACAAACTGCAGATAACGTACGTACAGCTGGAGAATCAGCATAAATGGGTAGCATGGTTAATCAATCGCGTCGAGTCCAAAAGAGAAAAAATAGGCAGAAAATGGCGATTGAACCACCCAAATTCACCTGCGATGCAAATCAAGAATTCTGAGTTGAAAAGCCGCCGCTGTCACCTTGGAGGACGCTACCATGTGATCGTGAGAAGACGGTTGTTGCCGCATTCGGGACCGATTTCAGAGTGCGAGGCCGAATTAGAACCATCGGACGGCAACGGAGAAGGAGGGAAAGAGTAATTGGTTTGAATTACTTCCAGAAAAGTCAAGTCTAAAGACTAATCGAGCGATTAGTCAGATCCAATCCCGTTTGGCTCAGCTTCTTTCATACTTTAGAAAATGTCCGTTTGGCAGTCTTTGGACGTTATACCATCCCTCTCATTTCTTGTTCCCTTACCACCATCTTCCCTATCCTCTTCCCCCCCTACAATGAACTGCAGTCTACCCGTTAATGATGACAGCCTCGAAACTGCCCAACATTTCATCTACGTGTAAGTTACCTCCCCATCTCTCTCCAACCTGTCAACGGCATCCAACTTTGAGTTTCTCCGCGATACACAGTACCCAGGTCTACTTCTGTTGTACGTTTCATTCATTCCAACCTTCTACGACCGTCCATTAACCCATTGATACGTTAGCTATGTGTAACCACGCGTTTCTCTCTTTTGATTTCCTTTTCTGAACCCGTTCGTCACTCGCAGATGCTGTCGTCCTCTGGGACTGGGTGACGAGTTTGCCCAGGGAGTGGAGATTTGTAAGGAACTAAACCCCCTCCTTCACTATCCTGGTTTTCACCTTTCCGATTCAAGATCTGGAAGACCCATTGGACGCCTGTTAAAATGGCGTACTTGTTCTGCAGGCAGGTGAATCCCCCCTCGACATAGACCAACGGAACCAACTGCTATCTGTAGATACTGGGTCATCGCAGTTGTACCCTACTTGCTCTACTGCTTCGTGATGGATCACCCCCATGAGACCTGCGAAAAAATGTTCAGGGTTAGTATTTAACGGTTTTACCCCCCCCCCTCCTCCCTTCATTCGATCCCAGATTCCTGTCGCTCTTGCAATGTGGAACCAAGTTGGTTCCGAGTGTACGTTCTGTATTCATCGTGGTCTATTCAAGCGCTTATTCTTGCGTTTTAACTGTACCAGCTGTTCTTCTCATACGCACTTATGCTTTCTTCAATCGCAACATCTACATTCTCTGGTTTCTTATTACCGCCATTGCCGGTGTTGTCGCCTATCAGCTTTATGTTGACACTTCACAGATGCTACGTCTGTGCCTTTCTTGCTTTCACGATTACAAATAAATTCACGTTTTCATTCTAGTCCTGCCATTTGTTAAGCCTCCTTTTGTGAGTTCTTTCTTCTCTCAAAACAAGCACACATGGATGTTGATATGACGGTTTGACAACAGGACCAAGGACCTTGCTTCCCCATGTCTAAACCACACTCAGCCCACCTTCTTGGTGAGTAGAGCGTTTACTTCCCAACCCTGCTAACTGAAACGACCCCCTCTTGCGCGAAGGATTTTTTGTACGTAATGAGCGATCCTCATAGTTTGAGATCGCGTTTCATCTCAGCTTCTATCTTCCCAGATTGCTCCACTCCTTTTCGATACCGTCGTCACCTCCATGACCGTCTGGAAGGCTTTCGCGATCCGCCGCCACAACGGCGGACCGAGCAGTCGCCTGATTCAAACTTTTTTGCGTGAAGGTAGGCTCGTATCCTTCATCTTACTCGATGCTCACACTTCGAAAGGCGTATTTTATTATATCTTAATTTCTATTGCCAACTTGGTGAGCCAAATTTTCACTACTTCGCTGTTAAGACTGACATAGATGCGATCAATAATTTTCATAGATCAATGGAATTTTTTATCTCCAGTATGTAGCCCAATCTACATTTATTCTTGTAAATCAACGGATGTACATCGATGCAGACCTCGTCAAGTGATATCTGCCATCAATATCCCCCTTAGCGTCATGATGGGTCCTGTTCTAGCCTGTCGTCTGGTAGGTATAGTTTTTACGACACTCCCCCCTGGATCTTGACAATTGGTATCTTCCTCTGCCAGATTCTCGACCTCCGCGAGCGTGGTGCCCAGACAGTATCTCACTCGGAAGGAACCGGTATGGCGGCATTCACGACGAAATCCGGATCGCAAAGCTCACCGTTCGCCGCCGGCCACCGATCCAAGAGTGGGGGCGGCGCCTTTATCCGACCGCATACCATGAACTCCAATATCATGTTAAGCACCCTGGGAAGCATTCCGCAGGACATGGACCTTGACGGTGATATCGAACAGGACGTGGTGGAGATGAACGAAATGCATATCGGGTTGGGGATGGATAATAATGGTTTGAGGGGGAGCGCGAGTACGAGGACTGCTGTTTCAGAGATGGCAGGAGGAATCGGAGGAGAGGGAGAAAGTCCCGCCCCGGCATACCATTCTCTTGAGATGGGGTTCAGGCCTAGAGGTTCGAGTCTGGAAGGTGATATGAGCCGAATCAGGGTTGACGTAGAGCAAACGACTTCGACCATTTAAACAAGACGCATCTCTGGGAGATCGACGAGGAATCCGAGCACACAAGACAGGGGTTAATCGAGTTAGAAAACCGCCTACGCCTCGTAAGCCATTAATTGTTTTATTGTGTATTTTTATTACAGCACTGTTACATGAAATTTCCTAGTGTAGAACCCAATGTCGTCCATCTTTTCTTTCTCATTAGCTTGGCTAGGTACTTTTTTATTGTAGTAATTCGAGTCACGTGTTGTCATCTCTACTTTCATCATGAGTTTACTCTTGAGCGTGCCTCCGGAGATAATCCTGTATATCTGTACGTGTCATAACATATTGATATCAGTTCTTTCTCAACATTCCCCTCAGTCACCTTTCTCGACATCCCCGACCTCGCCACGCTCTCCCATTTGTCACCCGTACTTGCAAGACTTGCCGCCGATCCTGTCCTCCACCGTACTCGTCTGCTCGTCGTCACACCATCCCGTGTTTCCCATTCTCTTTTCGGCCAGAGTCCGTGTGGACTTCCGTTGAGGCCAACCGTGGGCGACTTGGTCCACAGAGGGGTTATGCGCGGCCTCGGAATAGCCAGGATGTGGAGAGTGGGAGGCTACTTTTATTCACATCATGTTTGTCTATACCAATCTCCCGTCTTTTCCCGCATCTGATCGTTTTCGTTCCCAGTCGGTGAAACAATACGAGAGTGGTACACGTCTGCAGCGTCAGCAGGCCAGCACCATTCTTTCCTCTCATCTTCACCGCAGGCCCTCGGTCTCCGGCGCGCTCCGATCACTCCACCAGTCTCGCATACTCCCGGACGTTGAATCCTCCTCTCTTATTATATCACGCTCCCTCCTGCCCGTGATGCGCAAACTCAAGTGGTCTCTCCAAAAAGATCGACTCGCCAAGATATTCCGAGACCATACATGCATGGGTTCAATTGCTGGAGGTGGGCACGGGTTGGCCGGGTTTGGTCAGTGGCTCGAGGTCAAGGGAAGAGGCGTTGTGCTAGACGGGGAAAGGGTCAGGCTCGCCATCTGTCCTGGCATCCGGCAGATGGTTGGATTTTACGAAACCCTTGGCTCGGGTGTGACGTCATATGTATGACTTTCAACTTCAACCACCACAATAATGGAATCAAGTCCTAGCACTCCTTGTCGTCTCCCCCATTCCTCTTCTGTCCTCCAAGCTTTGGCTTCACTCACACCGCCATCTCCCATCCTGAGTCCCAGTCAGCTGCCGACCACTTGCACATCAGGGGATATACCCATATTGTTCCTTGGAAGTCCAATTGCTGATACCTTTCTTTTTGATCAATCGCTGCCATGTTCAGACGGAGAGACTCTCAGCTCGTCTGGAAGTTTAGACAGTATGCAGACCGCGGAGACCGCGTGTACATTCGGTCCCACACATTCAGAGCATGCCAACGGCGAATCTGAATTTCAGGCCCCAACATCTCCCACATCTCCAAGCATTTTCCGCACGAGCCGTTCTCCAACTTGCGCTAGTTTAAAGCTCTCTTCTATCCCAGCACCAGATTCTTATGCGCTTCCTGGCAATAAAAACCGACAAGCCATTTACGACGACCCCGTTTTTACGATCAATACTCCTCCACACACTCCCTCTGGCAGCTTTAGACCTTCTTTTGCGGATGCACCGGAAAGCGCTTATTATTCAACTCTACTTCATTGCGAATCTGTCCCAGGTTTTCGAGCTCCTCTGAGTCCTTCAACGAACCGCTCCAGACCAGATACTTGTTCTGTTTTCTCCCACACTGGGGAGGATGATACCGAGGGCGAACCAACTTTGAGATATATTCCTCCTTCTCAAACATTCTCTACCCTCAGTACTCCCAGCTTTGCCTTGCCGTCGCCCTCACTCTTGGCTGATCCTTTGCAATCTTGGCCTTCATCACCACGCTCCACACGCAACTTCCACCGCTCTTTTGGCTATCTGTCGCGTGATGCCAACTGTGACCGGCGGGGGATGCCTTTTGAAAAGTCGCCACGTATATCCTCTCAGACTTCCCTGTTTCTCAACTCGGCTCCTTCTTCGCCACCGCCATCAAGCTTTCACGCCGCAGCCTCTCACCACCACCTAGAAGCTCATGTGGGCCTATTCTCATCTCAGGGTCCGAGCGTACATGATGTAACTGGCAGCTCAAATTCGGTTCCTTTGCCCGAGAAGTTGTCCTGGCTCAAAGACGTCACCGTCGAGTTATACATCGACCAGGAGGGGTTTCGCGCCATCAACCCTTCTTTCGGACTGATGGGATACTCCAGCAAGTTTCGGTTCTTGACCCAGGCTGCGTCCTCGCTGACTGATGGCTCCGTCGAGGACGAGACGCTTGAATATGTACCAACGAAGCGAGAGACATTCCTATTTCATTACGCACCATTTGACAGTCCGCCTATCCTGCGCCGCATCACCGTCAACGGAGATGAATCTCGTGACTACATTGCTCGCCAAGCGTCTCTTAATCTCAAGTCCAACGGTGTCTATTATGTCAGTGGGACTGAAACGTCGGCTCTCCCGCTTGCGAACACTGGCCACAACCCTGATCCTGTTAAGCTCAAGTGGAAGTTTGGCTACATGGTTGAAGATCGCCGGGCTGAGGCAACTGGGCGAATCATAGACGGGGAAAAGATATTCACACCTCTGACATTTTCTTGCTCCCCTCTGATGCTCCATTCCGTCCAAGGCAAAAAGATCACTCTGATGCATGTTGTCCGGAAGAGTGTTATTCCTAACCTGGCAGCTGAGAAACTGGAACCATCCAAATTTGCTATGCGGAGCACGCTCTCAATGTCTAATCTGAAGGCCAACATACAGACGACTGCCAGCCATTACTTTGCTAAGCCTCATGCTTGGAATAAGCATCAGAGGGCATCTTCACATGCTGTAAAGCATGAAGATGAAGAAAACCTTATTCCAAAATCCCCAAGTGGATGGAAGTTGAAGGCGCTTGGGCAACTTTCACCAAAGGCTCAACGGGTTATCCAGCAGCCTCGTCGACGACGGGCTTCGTCAGCCGGAGAACAGGGAGGAGGAAACTTCGACAAGACCGACTCGGACCCTATCGTTTCCAGCTTCTCTCGAATCAAACACATCGTCCCTCGCTCTCGTCTTTGCGAGATGTTGTCGGAGGAAGCTGCTGAAGCGACCCCGCAATACCAGACTGGTTTTCACGGCCTCACCCCACGCCGACCTGTTAACCGTTGAGGCTTGGCTGATTTTCTAATTACCATATTGATTTGTACCGTATCACGCCTTTCTTTAGCCACATGTCAATCTTAATCTTTGAAATCACATCACGTGCAAGTCCACCTATTTAACCTTTTCCCCGATCTCCCGTCAGCCATCCCCCCCCCTTTCAAAATGACCATTACCCACTTGACTTCAATTTCCCAACTCAACCGTATCCTCACAGCGAAAGGCAAGCTTACTGTGAGTTAATTTCCATACCAGTCTTGTGAGTTGAATGCTAGAATCACAATAGGTCATAGATTTTCATGCGACATGGTATGTTTTGTCGCCATTCTGGCAAAAGTCAATCCCCAACCTTCGCTAGGTGCCGTCCGTGTCATATGATTGCCCCAGTGTTCGAAGCACTCTCCAAACAATACAAACAAGTCAATTTTCTGAAATGTGATGTGGATGACGTGCGCGAAGTTGCAAGCTTGTACAACGTCTCTTCAATGTCAGTCTTCCTACCTCTCCGCTCCACTCTGCTGATGCAATGTCATACGATAGGCCAACGTTCATTTTTCTCAAAGGCAGCGAGAAAGTGGATCAAGTACGGGGAGCGAACAAAAGGTGACGACCGTTTGATTCCTCGAACGCCCCTCCCTCTCGCCTGCTGACCGGACACGATCCTGCTCCAACAGGGGACTCGAAGAAGCTCTTCGTCGACACTCAGACCCATCCTCGTCCGCGTTCGCGGGAAATGGCCAAAGGCTCGGCGACGGTTCCTCCCCAGCATTTTCGATGATCAGTGTGGATCGCATTTTGGCGGCGGCGGTAAATATGGATCCACAGCTGAAAGTACTACTGGGATTGGTTGGAGCGTACGTTCTGTTTTGGTATCTTAGCTGAGTCTGTTTGGTACCTAAATTGTCGTTTTTTTATTTGCCGATTTGTGAGTTGAGAATGAGATGTTCTTGTATGGTACATTTGTGGACCAGGAGTTATTACACATTACACCACTATTATTTCAACAACAACGCCAGAATTATCAATAACCACCCCAGCCCATCGCGTAAAATGCTTGTTTGGCAGCTTCTTCTTTTGCAATTTTTTGATTCTTGCCCATCCCTGTGCCTTTCTCTGATCCATTAACTACACTTGATTCGTTAGGACGTCTGTTCGAATGCGAAAAAGCGAGTTTACGCACTCATACACTTGACCATCCAAGTAGGTTGGTGTGCGGGGCCAGATGCTTGTGCCGCGTATGATATTGCACATGATTTCTGGGCTGCTGTTTGGTTAATAAGAGGCAAAAACTGATGGGGTGCAGCAGGCAGAGGGGGCGGTGCAGTAGACGGTGGAGGGGGTGTCGTCGAGAGTCTCAAAGTGGAAGGATCGGATTGAGGTGACCGGGTCGTCTCACCGCTGGGGTCGATGATCCGGGAGATCCAGTCATGGATCGGCGGAATACCGGATTGGCAATAGACTGCGCCAAAGTAAGAGTTAAAAAGTAATCGTGTTTCCTACATGGCGGTCTGAATACGCATAGGTACTATGGGAGAGTGAAAATACCTCTGAGGAATTAATCGTCTCTCGCTTCTCTGGCGCAATGCGCAGTTTGGATCTTAGACCGTAACTTTCCACCCATTCATTAACCTTTGTGTCTGAGAAGTGTTCATCTCTAATCTTCTGCAGTAGTGTGAATATTGATTCTGGGATAGAGAACAAGCAGCACTGGCTTACAGCGATGTCATCAGTAGTCAGGATGGGATCCTGATGAAACAGAACAGTGGTGGTCATCAAACTGAGGACCTTTTCGCCCAGTTCGGCCAGTCGCTCGTTGTCGTTACATTTGGGAGTGTCGTCTGCAAGCAACGTTCTGTGGGTGAATACGTCGAGAAGGAGATCACCGGACAGATTTGGGAGGGGTGGGAGGTTCGACATGGCGAAATGGCGCTGGAACGATTGCAAGGCTGATAAGCCTCCGGGAGTGGCCGAGGCGCCTGGCGTCTGAACTGACACACACAAACTAACACATGGTATGATAGCGGTGTCCTCCTTGGCTTTATTCCTGTGTAGCACTGGATTCCATGCTACATACACGATCCCAGCTCAAGCCTGTGCTCGCGACACTCGAACCACTCGGCGTTCTTTGAGAGGAACAAACGGACCTGGCAAAAAAGGGTAACATCACGTGGTCTCGCGACTTGAGCAGTAACGCTCACCAACAAATCAAACGTCCTCAAGACGATGGCTCAACCCCTCATCCCGGAAAAATACGTGGATGTTCCTTCACAAAGGCTTTACTGCTTGAGCCTTGGCCTTCTTTGTCAAGTGAGTTGACGTGTCGAAATATTCGCTAGGTGTGTGAAAACACCAAACTTTGTCACAGCGCTGCTTGTACTTGACCATTACTCTTGAGCGGTACGCGCTGATGGCCTTTTCGATATTGGCTCGCCATGCTTCTCGTTGTGCTATTTACTGATTCCACTCTCTACCCAGGCCATCAAACTTTTCGATTTCTTCCAGTACTTGTTCTCCGAAGATGATATTCCTACTAATTTCTTCATAAAATGGCTGTTTGTCGATTCCACGTACTGCATCTCGCTTTCGCTGCTTCGAATACCTCGGCTCAACTATGGGGCATCCATGATTGTCCTGCAAATAGCCCTCCTCTGGTTTTTAAACGGACTGTTGTTCGGCGGATTCGATCTCAGCATTGCGAGTCGAAGTCGCGGGGCGAGCCAGCCATCGTTTCACGTCTCGGGTGCGTTTCCTTTACTTCTGATCATCACATCTGAGCCTTAGCGAGGGATGAGCCAGGAAGATCAAACATTCCATCCACACCAGAACCGTTTAGCCTCTATAATCTCATAACCTCTTTAGGCTTCGGCCTCTTTACCTCGGCGATTTATGGTTCGAAGAACCCCAACCTGCTCGGTCAACACACCGTCCGTATGTCCCCCATCAGTACGGCCGAACTCAACCCAAGCGGACAACCATTCTGTCTTTCTACTTCGGCACATGGCGTTCTTATCCCTGTGCTTTTGAACAACACCACACCGCACAGTGTAACATATAGCCTTGCGCCGCTGGAGTCCAAGGACGGTGAGGCGAGCGGGCCTGTCGAATATGTCGAACTAAGTGTAAAGGACTTGAATGCCGCCGAGCAAACTCGTATAGACATGCTGCCAGTGCGCGCAGTCGTTACTCCTCCCCACGACGCCGATGATTACGACGAATATGACGACAGCGACGAAACTGACTCTGCTCTACACGATCCACAATCCACTCTCCAGAAAACACAATCCCTTGCACATATTCACCTGACTAAACCCGGAAAGCTCCGCCTCGTGCGCGTTGTTGACGTGTCTAACGCAGAAGCTCGCATCTCGCATCTCACAGAGATGACTGTGGTTCCTTGCCCGCATGCGCAGTTCGCAGACTATATACCGTCTACTTGGGTGAAGGATGTGCGCTGTGCGGGACAGAATTCCGATCTGGAGTTGATGATTGAGATATCAGGCATCCCACCCTTGACCTTGCGGTGGTCCAAGATGGTCAATGGGGAAAAGGAGCAATTTTTGGTGGAGGGCATTGTAGCCCTTCAGGATCATCGCGATAATGTGGGCCACGACACCGCTACCAAGAAAGAAAACGGCGGGGAAAGCGTGGTGCAAGACTTGAGGATTCCTTTGGCCGTGTCGTTGGAATCACTGGGCTCACACATGTATACTTTAGAAGAGATCGTCGATGGATTAGGAAACGTCATTCAAGTTAGCCCTGACCCACAATGCTTCACCCATATCGATCCATATAACAATGACATTGATGGCCAGGTTCACAGCCTTAGCCCCAAGAATACCCGCTCACTTGTCGTTCTCCGACGGCCAGCGGTGTCATTTAACCAATGTGGACCCGGACATCCTACGCCGTTACTTGTCGGTTCCGAAGCACCGTTGACAATATTGTCGCGAGAAAGTGATCCGTTGGATGCACCCTGGGAGGTTATAGTCAAGTTCCAACCTGCCGTAGACGACAAGAGGCGTTTTAAACCATGGAAGAATACCTTTACCGCGCTGCCGGGCCAAAAGGAGCTGATTGTCAGGGCCAGTGCACCCGGGGAGTACACGATTCTTTCGGTCAAGGGCAAGGTACAGCTTTCCCCTCAAGATTTTTTTTTTACCTTGCTATACTCAAAGTTCACGTTCAACCATCTAGTATTGTGATGGAGATGTGTTGGCACACGAGACGTGTAAGGTAGTCGAAGAACCTTTTCCGTCC
Organism: Porpolomopsis calyptriformis; assembly: GCA_951640195.1. Taxonomy (NCBI): domain Eukaryota; kingdom Fungi; phylum Basidiomycota; class Agaricomycetes; order Agaricales; family Hygrophoraceae; genus Porpolomopsis; species Porpolomopsis calyptriformis. The sequence goes on from OX621164.1 coordinate 2,534,291, forward strand.
GCCCAAATCGAATGGAAACGAATACATGAATGGTACGCGTTTGACCTCTTCCCATGAATCCCACTAAGAATGTTCCCTACTCAGTTCTGGAGACACAGGTGTTTCAGCGTCACTCATACTTCATGGAAGGCCTCCTTTTATCGTTTATTACCGTACGCAACGAGACAAGGAACCCCCTCAGGAACTTTCCAAAGTTTTCCCTGGGACTCGAGGCGAATTGACCCTTCAGCCAGAGCGCAGCGGACACTACGTGTACTCCTTCTTTCAGATTAGCGACGTTAATTACAAGAAGGTGGAGTTACACGGTCCCAGTATAGATCAAGTAGTTCATCCACTAGCTTCGGCCGAGTTTGTTTCTGGTCAGGTTGGAACGGGAAGGAATAAGAGAGTATTGAGCAGTTGCTCCGGCGATGTTGTGGACGTGGACGTGGATCTCCGAGTCAATGATTTCTCACACAAACACTCACTGGTCTCCGCTGACTTTCACTTTTCATAATCTAGGGGAGTGGGCCATGGAACCTCGAGATCCAGGTAGTTGGCCCGAAAAGTTTGGAAACTCTTAGTTTCCCTGGGATCACCGCAAGTCGCGAACGGCTACAAGTCCCTATACCGATGACTGTGGATAAAGACGGTGGTTTCTTTGATATAGATCTCAGTGAGTTTTGATAGTGTCTACAAGCATTGTTGGCTGACTTTTTACCCCAACAGAAAGTATTGAGGATATGTATGGGTGTAAACGCCCCATTTCAGGTCCTGGTATATCTGTCAATGTGCGACGAGTCCAGGTCAGTCAATCGTATGCTTCAGTAGATCTTAATAAACAAACGTGAACTCCTTGAAGCCCACTATCAAGTTTTACGGCGACGATCGTCACCGGCACATCAGCGTTCTAGAAGGGGAGCAGGCCAGCCTCCCTTTACGACTTACTGGGCATGGTGTGAGTTTCCTGTACTTAATCCACTGATCTCGGTCCTAATATTATATATTTCAGCCATGGCGAATCAAGTATCGTCGATCTGATGCAGAAGATCAGACATTTGACGCGATTTTGAACACACCGAACGATCATCTTCGAGTCACCGGAAAAGGTGTCTACGAGCTGCTCCAAGTAAGAAGCTAACCGAAATAGTGCTGCCAACCATTCTGACAATCGATAACTGCTTCTACTGCATAGGTCATGGATTCACAATGTCCTGGAATTGTCGTATCCAATGCTGCTACATACAAGGTTGATTGGGTGCCTAGACCATCTGCAAAACTTTCCTCCCAAACAAAAGCAACCTACGAGCCTTACAATAATTCGCACATCCTTTCACCCATCTGCGAAAAGGCAGATGGCTACGTTGACCTAGAGCTCACTGGCGAGTACCCCGTAATCCGTTTTAGAACCGGCTGACCAACATCTATACAGGAAAGCCTCCCTTTCAAATCACGTATAATGTCGCACAAAATGGTGAGACTGGTGGTACAAAGCTGATAGATCAGCCGACCTTCAGCAGCATCCAACCTCGCGTGCGCTTTCAACTTCACACTTCTACGCCTGGAAGAATGTATTACGAAGTGAAGCAAATTTCGGACGCCGCTTACCCTTTAGCGAAATACCGGAATGCAATCACTCCTCTCGCGGACCGGCTTGTGTTCGAACAGGAGGTGATGATTCGCCCTCTCGCTCGGTTCAAAGTCACAAACCGTATGTTGTACTGCTTGAATGACCTCTTCACCCCTCGTGGCTCGTCATTGGTGGATGGGCTTATAGAATTGGAGGGTACACCTCCTTTCATTCTTGATATATCTATCAAAAATCCAGTCACCAGCGAGGTGGACACAAGATCCATCCAATTGTGGGTAAAGACATGGAACATTGACCTGCCTTCATACACCTTCAAGTCCATTGGGCCACACCTAGTTACGATCGAATCGGTGAAAGATGCATCACACTGTTCACAAGCACCACTGGACCTGTTGCACAAATCAATCTGGGTTGATGTAGCGGAATCCGCTGCAATCATCCCGTTCGACAAACGGGACCATTACTGTGTTGGGGACATTTCCCAATTTCAGTTGGAGGGTACACCACCGTGGACAATTGGGTATGTTTTTTACACCTAAAACCATTCTTTTTTTGCTGACGCACCGTATTCATTGGGTAGTTATCGAATCAACAACAAACAGTACACCCAGGATGCCAAGGTTTCCCCTTTTTCACTTCGTCAGCAGCAGCCAGGCGAGTTCACGATCACTTCCGTTGCACATCAACAAAAGATGTGCAAGGCAGCCGTTACGGATTTGCGATATATGGTGTACTCACTTCCCTCTGCGCTTATTGCGAACGGGGAAAAGTTTATCCAAGATATTCATGAGGGTATATATTTTCTGCTATTTCTCAATTCGAGTCTGAAAGATTGCGATCCTTAGGTGACCAGGCAGAGATAATATTCACGCTGATAGGCGAACCACCGTTTACGTTTACTTATCAACGATCTGAGCTCAGCCCACGGAAAGGGGGCAAAGCAGGCCAAGTCTTGGAGACCCACACTGTTTCGGATGTCACAACTCGGAAGTACTCGATTTACTCGGCTTTGGAAGGTATGCCAGTTCAGACGTTGATCTTCTCGGTCTGATAGAGCTCTTTTACTAGGAACGTGGACAGTGACATCTATCTCGGATCGTTATTGTCGATATCCACCATCACAATCCGACGGGATGAGCGAAAAACAACGGCCTTGATTTTGTTTCGGAACGTCACCAGATATGTAACGCCGAGTTTGTGTATCACAAGCCGGTCTCCGACTTGGCCATAACAGCTCAGCGATGAACAGGCATTCATTTTGCGATAGAATTGTAGCGATCTAATCGAACATTGCATTCTCACACAATCTCTTTATTCGGAGGCTTGATCCACATGCTAAGTTGTGCTACGCACTCTACACGGTGGCAGAGGAAATATAGAACCATTTTGAAACTGAAGAAGTTGTCAGAAGACAATGAAGAGCGACAACAAGGCCTATTACCTGAAGGCTCGATAGGGGCAGCTGGCTTTCTCGAGTCCGGAGGGATACCGGTGTAAGAGGGATCATCTCTGGGGACGAAACCGGGAGAGTTTGGATGGGTGACATTGCGACTATAATCGAAAACCAAATCAAAAAATTGTCACAAAAATCAAGTGATATCTGAAAGACATACATAGAAAGATCATAGTTGGGGGTCTTTGCAGCGCTATCGCCAGAGAGAAGGCGGCGCCAAGCTTCATGACACTCGTGTATGATCTCAGTAGCGTACTTCTTATTCTTGGCTTCACCTGAGAAGGCAAAGGCGTTTTCAGGTTTGCCATCGGGAATCTTGTAGATTCTGTAATGGAAGACTGAATCAGAGTTTTAAAGGCGATCGCAAATTGGAACACACCGGAACCATTCATTGGTCGCCCGAATCAATCCGGGAAGATGCCTTTCCACGTCCTCTATGTCGTTCAGTTTGGAAGCCAGGGGGTCTTGGATGTCGACGACGATGACTTTCCAGTCCGTTTCGCCCTCGTCCAAAAGCGCCATGATACCAAGAACCTTGACCTGCTTGACTTGGCCAACATATCCGACCTGTTCACCGATCTCGCAGACGTCGAGGGGATCGTTATCACCCTTGGCTTTAGTCTCGGCATGAGATTGCGTGGGATCTTCCCAGGTCTGTTATCAGAGAGATCACGGCGATGAGCTTACGTGTTATCAAACTGCGATCTTCATCGTGTATGGGCATAGGGTAAATGAACGAGGCGTACCTGAGGAAAAGCCCCGTAGTTCCAGATGTAGCCGTGGTGAGGGAAGCAATTTCGAACATAACGCAAGCGGCCCCTCTTGATGTCCTGCTTGATAGGGTTGAATGGCTCCTCTTTGGATATTTCCATCTTGGCGTTGGTCCATCGAGGAACCTCAACGACCATGTTTAAAATTCCATTATTCTGATCAGCGAAGAGAGGGATGTCGTGGAAGGAGGAAAGGACGGCGCCGTTCTGTTCGATGAAGACACGATGTTCTAATCGATAGAAGAGCTTGAGATGTCTCGCAGCACAGAGCGGGACCCAATTGCGCACCAAATGTGTTGGGGGCGCCAATGAGGCGAGGAGTGAATTCTGTGTGGAGAGAGCCGTCAGCAAACATGAAATATGGAGAAAGGGGATTCGAACGAGTAGTCATGGCCGTTGCAGAGAGAAATTTGAGTTGTTGGTGGAGTCGGCGAAGAGTCTTGGTCATGCTCTAGCCTCACCGAAATCACGATTTACCGCCTCATGGCTTACTTATATTTGAGTGTGCACAAAATTTAGACACGGAACGCCGGATTTGAACGCAGTAACATACACATGCCATCTGCTAACCAAGTCCGCCGTCTTTGAGGATATCCTCCTCATCAGCCCCCTCTCGGCGTCTTTGAATCCTTCCCTTGGAGAAATCCTCGTTGAAGTCGAGACGTAGAAGTAGCCGTTCCATGTGTCGCCGTACCTCGCCGTCTCCTTCCAACCCCTTCGCTCCTTTCCGTCGAACGAAGGTATGGTGGAAACTGGAGGCATTCGCCACGCTGATGTTGAAAAGAATTGACTTTGACGCGTCGTTCGCGGGGGTGAACGGTTGCTGCGACGTAGATAATGAAAGCTGTTCGTAGAACGATACCAAAAGCGTGTGCAGTGTCTGCCAAGGACATTAGTATGAGGTGCTGAAAGGAGATTCCAAAATTACTTCATTGATTTCATCCACAACGGCCCATCGTTCTTTAACCATTGCACCGACCTCGTCTTCACCACCTGTCGCTAGACTACCCTCGGATAGCAAAGCTGGAAGTATATCCCCTCCCCATCTCTCCACTTGCGAAACGAACCGTTCGCAGACTTCGAATATCGGGCGAACGATGGCTGTCAGTGCCGCATTAGAAAGCAAACAGCCAGTGAGTAAACGTTCCAAATAAGTGTTGTGGATGTTACGAAGGGTAGTAAAATCCAGGTGGTTTGAGGTTGACGGAGGCGTAGGGTTGATCGGATTAGGCGGGACGGTCGCGGCTGCGCCTGAGGATGGCCTGTCACTGGAATGCGACTTCGGGGAGGCTGTCTTTCTTGCGGAAGTCCCGTCCGATGCCTCTCGCAACTGCAGCTTGAGCCTTCGGAATTCCACGTCAACGACATCAGTCATCACGTATCCCAGTAAGGTGTCCAAAAACCATCCCATATCCCGCACAACCCCCCAACCACATCTCAGCAGCCTTCTCCGTGCCTCCAAATCTTCGGAAGTCCCACCTTCACCAAGCCCTGTCCACCTTCGTCTCGCCCGTTGTGCATTCGAGAGTGAAGTCCAACACGAATGGATGCGTGTGTGAGTCTTGCGCAAGGAAGAAAGATATCCAAAGAGTGCAGAGTATATTTGAAGATCGGAGGGGTAAAGGAACAGATCTAATGGCCAGCTTACGACGTAGGTAAGATTCAAGGGTGTGCCCAAGAGAAGGTCGTCAAATGATATCGGCTCGCTTGTGATTAGAGACGCGGAAGAACTTTTTGAGTGATTGCTAGCAAGGGAGGGAAGGAGAGGTCTGAGTGGACCAGAGGGAAGAGAAAAGCGAAGGTGAGCTAGAGAAGGATCATATTGCGCCGTTGTTCCCAATGAAGCTCGAAGAAGGGCTAAATTCAAGTCTTGTTCGCGAATTAAAGAAGTCGGCCCGACGCGACTTGTTAGACGTGAGAGCTTGAGGCGCTCGATCTCACGTATCACCGACAAGCTGAATTCTCCATTGCGAAGCAAAAAGTAATTTGCCCTAAAGAACACAAACTTGGGTCCAAGGTAATAACTCTAGAAGCTTGTGACATACAAGGAATCGACCGCCTCTTCGACATCCTTCTCGGTGAGAACGTTGGACCAAAGCCACTCGCTAACGTTTGTCCTGATTTGCATTACAACGTGATCGAAGCCATGCTGATCCTCGGGCAATACGTTGTCAAGCATATTCGTGTGATCAGAAGCCAGACTTCGAGGAAGCTGCTTTTGCCACTTGGCAGCTTTAACTGTGCCGATAGCTCGCCCAACATACGCAATGGAATCTCGGGATTGGGCTGAAACACACGAGGGGATTGAGCCATCTAATAGAGTATAGTTTTCAGACGCAAGAGGATATGAGGAAGATAGAGATCCGTGAACCAGAAACGCCGTAAGTTGTGTCCTCCAGACGCGTTGGACGGCTGCAGATAGGCGAGAGAGGATGTGAGCTATACGCCGAACGCCCGTGTGGGAACGTGTCAGCAGCAAGTCAATCAACGGTCCGGGCTGCCAGTGCTTCTCTGCTTGTAAATCATCGACCAGACACGTCAATGCAGCAAGGGGCGCATCCCATTCTGAAAATGTTGCGCGAATTGAGGATAGTGGCACAAAAGCGCCGTTGGCGACGAGATCCGGGTCGCGTCTCAACACCCTTGCTTCGGTGTCGATGACAAGGCTCTCGTACTCGTCTTTGAGTATCTGGTTGAGTGTTGCAGCCAAGGCACAGATGTACCTTGAGCTTGACGGAGATCGAAGGAGTGACGAGCAGGCTTCCTTGATTTTCCGATAGCGGAAGGCGATCTGTCCGAGAGACTCGAGGCATTCCTTTTCTCCGGGATGCAGAACCTCAGAAAACGCTGGGTGGAGTGTGTGATTCGTCGGGAACAGCGAGGAAGAGTGGCCGGCAAGGACAAGGAGGACTTCAGCGATCATTGGCGCGCGGATTTAGCCTCTGACTTTGCAACGTCACCATCAGCGACCACAACTCCAGCAGCAACATGGACGAACCATTCAACGGAGACGTACCTACCAAAGCGCGTCCTTCGTTCCAGCTAGATGATGCTTTTTGCGAAGGTGACGATCACGACGAATTTCCAGAGTTCTCTCCAGACCTCGTTCGTGAAGAAATGGCCAAAAACCACTCAGGCATTGAGGACAGATGGGTCGGGGCAGACCTCGAGCTGGAACTACCTCATATAAATGGCTCTTTCGGCATTTCCGTCTCTACTCTCGACCTAGACGAACCCTCGCTTGATGCCCTCCCTGCTTCCACCTCTCCGAGGCCGGAGGACAGTCCCGCTTCGGGTTTTTCTAACGTCTCTCTCTCTGACGGATCCGTTGATAACGAGGACCAGGGCGAACACCAGGACGAAAGCCAGGACGACCCATACCCAAACGTCATCATCGACGCATCGAAACCACTCGCTAGTCCTGTGGAGGTTGTACCACACCTTCCTAAATCACCCAGTCTAGAGATTCAGCCTCCACTTCCGCACAAAGAGTCACCCTCTCCGTTGAGTCCCCGTTCAGCACCCAACCTTACACTTCCGCTTTCAGAGACAACACCATCATTCTCGGCACTTTCGCCTCCCACGTCTGCTCCTGCCCCACCGTTCAAGTCTAAACGCCATCACCCAAACCGTCCCTCAGGTCCTAGCGCATTCGAAAAAGTCGTCAGCAGGACTCGGCCATCATTTTTACCTCCAAAAAGCCGCCGGGAGGATAATAAACATCTAGCGGATTGGCAAACAATGATGAAGCAAAGTCGTACTACAGGTGGATTTTACTGAGTGGGTACCTTCGCTTCCATCCACATTCTGACATGATGTTTTGTAGCCGAGAAGAAACGAAAAGCATTACAAGAGCGCAGGATTTTACGCGAGATCCAGATTGAGGAATCTCTTCATATTTGGGAGAAAGAGATCCTTCCAGATTGGAAGATCGTGCATAAGGTACCTGCAATGAGAAAACTGTGGTGGAAGGGAATCCCCACAAAATTGCGGGCCCTCATGTGGGAACGAGCAGTCGGGAATGCACTCGCCCTGAGCAAAGGTAGAGGTCACAGATACCTGTATGCTCCCCCTTGACTGTATCGCATTGACTTGAATCAGATAATTATCGCACATGTCTCGCACGAGCGAAACGCGCCCTATCCTTTGGTACATTTCCCACAACCACGCTCGGGTTGATCGAAGATGACATTGAAAAGACACTTCCCGCGCTCCACATATTCCATCGCGAATCGGGGCCCTTGTATCAAGACCTCAAAGATATGCTGTGCGCGTGGGTGGTGTCACGATCCGACGAGGGCTTGGGATACACATCTGGAGCTTCTCGAATCGCGGCGATGATACTCGTCAATATGCAACCTCAACAAGGATTTATTGTCATGAGGAACTTGCTCGATCGTCATTGCATGAGATCGTTCTTTGGTGGACTGTCGGCTAAGGATGATGTGAGTTTCGTCTCTTTCAAGCTGCGAGCATCAAGTTGATAAACTTCATGTAGGTTGAAGCTTATTTTAGGTGAATATTGACCGAACAACTTTAAAAGCCATCCTCTGACTTTTTTCAGAATTTTCGATACATTATTAGCAGATGGGATGCCAAAAAGTAAGCAATAATGTCTCTCACCAATTTACCACTTCACGACAAACCCCCCCCACCGTAAAGTCTACTTCAATTTTAAGCAACATCAGATCTCCCCTTTGGCTTACCTTCCCGAATGGATAATTCCTCTTTTCTTGGATCACCTCCCCTTCGAAGCATGCGCCCGAATCTGGGACGTTTTGTTACTCGAGGGCGACTCGTTTCTCTTTCGTGCTGCTTTGGGGATCCTAGCCGTACTCGAACCACGACTGTTCTTCCCCGATCGACGCGAACTGATGGAACTACTGATGTGAGTCCTGTCTAATATGCTAGTCACCCCAAATGTCCGTATTCATCGTCCATCCATAGGGGGGAAAACAAACCAGCGTTGGAGGCAGCGAAAAGAGAAGGTCGAAATACTGACGGTGGCAAATACGAGATTTATGGGGTTGACGAGGAGACACTTTGGGAGAGGATTGATAGTATGGAGGAATGGTGGAAGGAGAGCACATGGACGAGGTTGCTACATCGAGAACTACCAGATTTGTGACGGCTACTGGAAATCCAAGTCGTTGGATGGCAGTTGAGAATTTATTGTAAATAGGAGATACGACAGCGCGATAGCAAGACTTATAGACTGGTTAACGCGTCTCAAGCAAATCCTAGTCATCGTCTTCATCATCCGCATTGCCCTTCCAGAAGGCATACATTTTGCGTCTATTTGAATCTCTCGTTCCCTCGTCGCTGGCAACTTCAAAAAAATGCCGGAGCAACCTCCTTTTCAGCAATGCGACTCCAAGAAGACTTTCTTCATGTGGGTTTGATATGCAAGCGTTGCAAACGAGAAGAGGATATATTGGTTTAGTTAGTCGGGGACGCTTCGCGGCTGGAGGTTCATCGGACGTAGGCGAGCTGAGAGCCAAGAAAAGCGGTTCAAATAAGGCGGATTGTATGCGTTGATACATTGCATTTGTGGGTGTGCGTGCCGCGAGAGCAAAATAAGGACGGAGTATCACTCCGAGCGGTACGGGGAGAGGTGATGGAGCTGGGGGGTTTGCAAAAGAATTATCGAGCTCTTCCAGATATATGTCGGAGAGATGATAGGCTAGGCTTGGTGGAATGCGAATGTCATCGGGGCTTTCATGATGAAGGAAATCATCAGCGAAGCATGGATAGCAGATTGGGAATCAGTCACCAAAGTGGACCACCTGGTTTGGTCAAAATAGTGTTGTAGTCGTTGCACATACCCTCGTCCCATTCGGCTCGCATGAGTAAGCGGAAGGAAGCATTGACGAACCTCCTAATGAGCATGTAGTACTTGTCAACCCTTGATCAAGCAGGACTTTCAGAACCTTGCGAAAGCATATGCGGACGTGGTCACATACCGCAGGCGATCTATACCACTCCACTCTCGAACTGTCGTTTCCCAGAATCCGCCGATGAATGCCAAGGACGCTGACAGGGAGGCGATTGTCAGGATGAGCTCTGCGAGTTCATTGGCAAGCGCCTGCTGAACAAGGGGTTTATCCGACATCCAGAAACCTGAAATGAACATTGAACAAGGAGAACGAATCGACGGATATTCTGATGGTCGCACAGTAGAAAATCCCTTTCCACAGTTTGGTCATTTCATGTTTTGAAACGGTGTCTCCTGTAGCCAAAAATACGGAGAGGTTTTTTAACGCCTTATCGCGCGTTTTCTTATCTTGGTGCTGGTCAATGTGTGATTGGGTACCACAAGCACGCTCGGCGCACCAGTTGAAGCAAGGAGTTTGTTCAAGGGAGGTCCTTGAGTTTGGGCGTCGTCCATCTTGAGCTTGTTGGTCGAACAAACACTGGCCGTCTCGAACGATGTCGAAATCGCCAATAACTTGTCATGGTACGTGCAAACACTCTCGTTTGGTGCTCAACCGACGTCTTTTTCAGTTCTTGATTCTTCGACTGGAAAGCCTGCCAGTGGTGTTGAAGTTTATCTGCAGGAATGTCGCGACGATGGCGGTACAAAGCATTTAGCTAGCGGGTGCGTAGTAGAGCTGCCTCGGTTGCTCAAACGCGTCCTTGGCCTGCATCCTGTCCCGTATTGGGTTGTAAGATCCGACGAATAACGACTCCTCAGGCAGACGGATGCCGATGGACGATGTATGACGCTCCTTTCATCCCAGCCTGACGAGGCGCTGCGTCTGAAGGTTGGGCTTTACAAGATTGTATTCAAGACCAAAGAATACTTCCAAAGGATGGGAGCGCAATCCTTCTACCCGTGGGTTGAGGTCTGTGGAACACACTCCGGATATAATCTCGTTGACCAGCCAGCGGAACAGGTCACATTCGAGGTTACCAATACCGATGAACACTATCATGTTCCCCTGTTAATCACCCCCTTCTCATACACGACGTACAGAGGAAGCTAGGAAAGTGGCTTCAGACATTCGAAGTCGTGAAATTATGGGTGGACGGATTAGTGAGCAGTATGTACGAAAGGAAGGTGTGGGGAGCTTTCTAGTCTAATTTATCACAGCGACAGTTGCAGATAAAATGAAGATGATGCGGCGGGGTAGTGGACAGAGGTAATCGGCCACCTGAAAGTGTTTGGGACAATTATATGAGCACCCTGGCGTACTGCACCCCCTTTATGTTTCCACCTCGCATAGACGTCTTGACACTTTGCAGGAATTGGTCCCGATTCCTACGCAATTCCTCGGCAGCCTCTGCAGAAGATGTCAGATTGATGTCTGGACCCGGTTATCGAAAGACATACCCTTGTTCAGAGGATCATCCGCATTCGGCTCTAAGAACAAGTATTGCAGGCCAACCATAACGGAATTTAAATTGAGCACGGGTTTCCAGTCTTCTCGAAGAATATTCAGGCAAACGTTGCCCTCCAGATCAACGTTTGGGTGGTAGATCTAAAGTGAATGTATTAGTGCCGATTGGCCCCAGTAGAATGTTTCCGGTTACTGTTTGTGTGCATTTGACCTTGGGAGGTTCGTGGGGATAATTGGCGTTGATCACGAATGAGAAGACGAATGCACCGCCTTTGTACATGCCTGGTATAAAGGAGAGGGATGTGATGTCAACTACGGTGGCCAGCCGATCTAAGCCGTACCTTCATCCGGTGTAATGGTCAAGGTAAAGTTGAGGAGATTGGTGGGATCAGGAAAGTGAGTCTTCATAGTTTCCGGCAGATCCAACTCCGTCAAATCTAGTAGTCCAAGACACGCGATCTGTCGTCAGTATTTCAGGCGCCAGAGGCCGCTATGTTGAGGATCGATGCGTACCCTTTTGCACTCGAATCTGGGCGGCACTGGTCTTCGGTTTCTTCTTCGCTGCTGCATCCTCGTTCTTCTTCATGCTCCATATCTGTTGGTACAGAAATCAAGTCAGATTTAAGGGAAGGATGGAGAATACGATGGTTCTACCTTAATCATGCTGGGCGGCTGGGAAGAGGGTTGAAAGGCGTGTTTCGAGTCAAATAAGGAGCCCCTTGCCCTGCACTGCCACCTGTATTTGCGTCCGTCGCAGTCGCGTGCAAGAAGAACCTTGACTCGATTCGCAATCATGGCCATGAATTTGCCCATCATCGACCTTGACTTGTTTCTCTCACACCCTCGGCAGTCCTCTGCCGTCGTGCAAGAATGCAAGAAGGCAATTCCAATCCGTCCCTTTGTTTCTCCTCTTTAGCTCACTTTGCCCAGGCTGCCGATGCATTGATAACATATGGTGCATTGATTGTGCATGATTCTCGTGTGTCCGAGGATGACAATAATGTCTTTCTGGATCTCCTCGAGGACTACTTCAACCAACCCAATATCCTATTAAAGCATGATGAACGGCCGGAACTAAGCTATCAAGTGGGAGTTACTCTCGAAAATACAGAGAGGCCTAAATGTGCCGTTGACGCGCCGTGTCTTCGCATCATCGAAAGACTGGATCCCGCAGAAAGACCGCTTGACATCACTGCTCACGCACCCGACCCAAAGTGTAGATTCTTCTGGAGGATGAGCGAGGATCCACCATATCAGACGGAATACCCTGCCTTGAATGCTCCCAATGTCATTCCTCAAGCCGAAAATCTGCGTTCTAGATGGCCACTAATTATGGAAAAGTGGGGCAAGGCTATGAAAAATGCGTATGTCAGTTTTCCCCCGTATATGTTTGCTCTCATCAATATTCGAAGGGTTGAAAATGTCGCGGAAATGACCGCTATCGGTCTGGACTTACCGGAAGAGACTTTCCGGCTTGCAGGTAGATATGGGTACGTTTCTTGGCTGCAAACCTACAGTGCGCAAGTCTCATGATTGTGCAACCAGTCCTCATATCTTGGCCCCAACGGCGTCGGACCTAGTAAAGTACGGCAAAAAGGACACCATCTTGGCTGGTTTCCACTCTGATCTAAATTTCTTGACGATCCATGGCCGGTCACGTTACCCCGGCCTGCATATCTGGGCACGCAATACCGGTAAACGTATTGCCGTAAAATTCCCCCCCACGGGCCGTTATCTTCTCGTCCAGGCTGGTAAACAGCTTGAACACATGAGCGGCGGATTGATTAAAGCGGGATTCCACGAAGTCGCGGTCAACGAGGCAACTGTGCAAGTCAGTGCACCTTCTAATGAACCTTTTGGCACAATTCATCGTTGATTGAGGACAGGTCATTGAGGAACGCAAAATTCGATTTCCAGATCGTCCCATTATTCGAATTTCCTCCACCTTCTTTTGGCATCTCTCTTCGGATTTTGAACTGGCACCATTACCAGATTTAGCAGCGCGTGCCCTATCTCTCGTGGCTGACAAAACGGAAGAAGAGGAACAGACATATCACCCGATGAAAGTTGGGCAACAAGTTTCAAAGTGAGTCACTCTGATTGGATATTTCCCCTATTCTTACTGTTTTACCGTTGCAAACTATCAGTGAATTGAAGCATATAGCATTGATGGCGTGAACGTTTGTATTCCATTTTCTATATTAAATTTCTAAAATATTTACCAACGCTCGATGTAGGCTTTGTCGTCATCAGTAGAATTATTCCAAAATTGTAATCAGTAGAGGAAGAAGAAATGGCCCCACAGTCCTACCAACAGTCATTTCATTGTGAGTACTTGATCTGGGGAGTCAACACCGAGAGAGCCCCCAGAGTGAGGATCCATATTTGATCAAATACAAATTCTGACTATGGCAGCTTTCTCAGTGCTGAATGCCCTAGATGGCGCCCTTGTCTAAAGCGTGGCTTGATATGCCAACCCAAATCATAAAGGGGGATGCAATTCTGGTGAATCAGATCAAGACAGTGAGTCATAAAAGAGAAGCAAACACTCACGCGATTTAGGTGCTAGGAAAGAAGTGTCATTTTGAGAGTGGCACCATCCCTGTCGAACGTGTATGACTTGGAGCTTGACCCCCTCCCCGGAATCGCGATCCCAACTTAAAAACACCCCTACCTTCAGTGATTCGTCGGAGGTAATCGCACCGCCGTTGCATTGATAACCGCCTCATTCTCAATTTCAAATATCTTTGGTGGCTACCATGGACCTGCGATGGTCAAGGAGGTCATGCGTTTGTATCCAAAGGACCAGCAAAATGTTCGACCCCTCAATGATGTCGACAAATGGGGTCCCAATATGTTCTCTTATGCACAAGAGACTTTCGGGAGGGGTGGAGAAAGGCCTAAATCAGCACTAGCTAAGTGGTGTAAGTGCCTTACTTCCGTGGACACACTGGTCAGATTTTCATCGAGTTGGGGGTTTGGGCCCCGTCGCTGTGGATACATGATTCATGATGTAGGGGTGTGAGGAAACAAACCAATCGATTCAGGTAGTCCTATGTTCTGGGTATTGGGCAACTCGACTAATAATTACACTAGGTACCCATGGATCATCAGTAAAAGAAAGAAAAGCGAAAACAAGTGCAATTCAGGCATCCGAGTGGTTAAAGGTCATTGGATAAATGGAAACTTGGTATGTTTGTCAGGACATGCAAGATCAAAACCTCTGAATTGAAAGGCTTAATAAAAGCCTCCGCCCAGGCTTGAATCCCATCCAATGCGATATCGGATCTATCCTCCCCTATCTGTAAGTAGTCTGACCATTCAGTTTCCTTGGTCGAATCCATAACATCATCAGAGGGGATGTAGTCAGCATCATCAAAATTCCCAAACGGACGTGTTTCGCCTGTTTGAAAAAACTGCCGCCATGTCCAGAATGGTCCAGCTGCAGCAATTGCGATGGCAGACGGTTGCCGTCTTCCAGAGAACAAATATTGGACCTGAATTCTGGCAGCCTTCTGTGCTTTTCCCATTGACTCCAAACAACTTTGCAAGCTGGCAGGATCGTCGTCGTTATCATTCGACCGACGGTACATCTTGATTTCAGCGATGACGGGAATGATTATGTCTAAAATTTGTCTCTCGCCAGTCAATTGATTGTATCTGTTTCGCAGGTGTAAGATGGCAAAGTCGGTCACTTTGTGTGATTCATCCTTGGATGTAGGGGAGAGTGGTTTAGCGGGAGGAGGTTGGGGAGGTGAAGGTGTTGGTAAGAGGGGGATCATTGGACCAGACTTATGCGCTAGAGGTGATGATGGGGGTGATAATGATGGTGATTTGGGGTCGGTGTATACTCGACTCTTGCCCAAAACATGTTGGAAGGCAATCAAAGAGATACCCTCCTCATCTGCAGTCATCTCGATATCTGACTCAGTCCGGGAAACGGTATCACAAAACTCCAAGTTGAGTGACCATAGAGGGTACTGTGGACTGAGACAGCAGGAGTCCAACTGCTCGAACCGCCTTAACACGATGTTCCAAAGTGCGTACCATGGCAATTCTCGCCCTCGGTAATTTAGTTTGGGGTCATTACCAAGGGCGATGGCAAGTGCTTGGATGGTGCGATACTCTGACATCGATGAAACGGACTGCATAGTATTTTTGGTGTGAATGTAAAGCCCACCTCGGGGGGACAAAGACTTACTGATGGTGCTTCCAAGATAATCGCGATAATAATAAATTAAATTGCACGCGACTGGCAAATACAGACAAATATCGCCGCTTTCAACCTTGAACCAGTTACGCGTTCGTAAGCTTTGTATTTTCTTTTTGCGTTGTCATGTAAATAACATCTAATAGCTTCACTCTCAATGTCAAATACATTTTGGGGTTATCCCCTGGACGTACCTGCAACAATCAAGGAGGTCCTCCGACGGAAGCAAAACTACCGACAGAATGTCCGATCCCTCGATGGTTTCAAGCGGTGGGGTTCCAGTATGTTCTCTTATGCCCGAGAGACATTTGGAAAGGAATGTGGTATCCAAGATCTTGATATACAGAGTGCATGGATTGGTCATTGCAGGAAGGGATTTTGTTGGGTCCTTCCCCCTTCGATGAACCCGGCCTGTCGTTCTCCGGAGGACACCAGACGATTGAACGCGTTCTTGAAAATTGTAGGCTATACCACTGAACCTGCGAAATTTTATTCTGCCGATGCACCCGAGCCGTCATCTTTTCGCCAAGCCCCACCGATCCCAAAGATTGTAGAAGATATACTTTGGGAAGCTTGTTGTCGTGGGTTTGAATCTGGGACGATACTGGAGGAATTGTTGGAAGAGGAAAAGCAAGCCAAATTGGAGGAATCGTTGGTGGGGGGCATGGCTAAAACCCAACTGGACACTAACGATTGAGTAGTGTGAGTCCCTACTTTTACCCTACACTTATGGATACATTGGTCTGATTTACTACGAGGTAGTCTCATTTTATGATTTCGGTTATGTTCCTGTGGATATGCGAGTTGAAGCAATTCATGGCGCGGGGCCAGAAAGGATGTGTTATTTTTTCCAGTCTCGTCGACTACACACAATGAAGTGATTGAAATTGGGAGTTGAGGGAATTTCTTCCTCCCAGAGTCTATGATGAGATTCCTCTCGATCGTGCAAATGACGCCCTTGGAGTGATCCCTCATTCGACGCTCAGATACATGGTTCAACCTACCGACTATTCTCGTCATCTAACACAACAAACAGGCTGAGCTGTGTATCAGGTAGAAGGGCGAGAACATCAGGATTGAGCTACGCAGACAAGATAAGTACTGAATTAATGTTCACTCCCAAACTGGCGGGGTGGCCGATGTGGTAGCTCTATCCTGAGTTCCCTCCCTTGTAAGACAATAATTCTGAATGAAATCAAACGCGCTCACTTCTCCTTTCATTCCAGTCACAATCGCAGTTGCTTAAATTTGTTTGAAAGTGAACAGTGTGTGTGGGTTAGTCGTAATCTTCTGATATACCAAGCGTTAAAACCTGACAAGCTCGAGCTATAGCTTCTCGTGTTCAGCTATCTGAGCAAGTAAGGTGTCTTCAGGTGCGCCCCCCTATGTAGGATTGGCTCTGTCACATGAAAATGACTATGTCTTCCGAAAGATTAGAACAAGTCGAAGAACAGACTAGCGGCACTTGCTGACATGTATGACTCTGAAGCGTCGATGATGATCGATGATCACTTGATCAATCGTAAACACAGATAAATATCACTCCAACAATGCGAAGTAGGTTCCCCGTGTTCCTTGTATCCTGTCGTCGCATTATTGATCATCTCAATCAGAAATTCAATGTCAAACACTTTTTGGGGTTATCCTATAAATGTACCCGCGACGATAAAGGAGGTGATGCGCCGGGATCCGACATACCGGGAGAACGTCCGATCCCTCAGTGACTTCGACAGATGGGGCACCAGTATGTTCTCTTATGCCAGAGAGACTTTCGGGAGAGAGTGTGGCATCCAGGATCTCAGCATACAAGAGGCATGGATCGGTCACGGCAGGAAGGGTGATTGCTGGGCTCTTCCCCCGACTATGAATCCGAGCTGTCGTTCCCCAAAGGACACCCAACACCTGAGCGTGTTCTTGAAGATCGTCGGCTATACTACCGAACCTAAGAAGTATTACTCTACCAAAGCATACGAACCGTCGCACTTACGCAAGGCCCCACCAATCCCAAAGGTAGTGGAAGATACACTTTGGGAGGCTTGTTGTCAAAGATTTGAATCCGGAACGATATTGGAGGAATTGTTGGCGGAAGAGAAGGCCAAGGAGAATGGAGCCAAATTAGAGGAATCGTTGGTGGAGGACATGGCTAAGGTCCAACTGTGCCAATGATCGAGTACTGTGAGTCCCTACTCTTACTCGGATACATTGGTCTGATTTACTACAAGGTAGTCTCCTTTTGTGAAGGAATACTGGACAAGGACTTACTGATGATGCCAGTGAAAAACACCGTGGGCGAGATTCAGTGAAATCGGAGCGGTAAATAACATCCATCATCTGATGCCGCTCAAAAATGAGACTAATGGCAGCCACTCTTAATGTCAAATACTTTTGGGGGCTATCCATGCACATACCTGCGACAATCAAAGAGAGGACTCGCAACATTGAGACAATGCCGATCTGAAATTTATTTCGTTATCATATGTCGCGAGAAAACAGTACATACATATTCGGGAAACACAACCTAAGTAAATGCTGATCCTGTCTACAAGGACAGGGTGGAAACCTCCGAGCTGAAAGGATTAATAAAATCTTCTACCCAAGCCTGAATCTTCTGTAACGCGGCCTTGGATTCTTCCTTCCCTATTTTCAAGTGGTCTGACCACTCGATGTTTCTTGTGAGATCCAATATGTCATCGGATGGGATGTAGTCAGCATCGTCGAAGCTCGCAAATGGACGCACTTCATCGGCTTTGAAAAACTGCCGCCATGTCCAGAATGGTCCAGCAGCGGCGATTGCAATGACAGATGATTGTCGCCGGCCAGAGAACAGGTATTGTACCTGAACCCCCACAGCTTCCTGAGCTTCTTCCATCCCTTCCAAGCGACTTTGGTGACTGGCAGGATCGTTATCGTTATTATTCGAACGATGGTACGTCTTGATTTCGGCAATGACAGGAATGATTACGTCTAAAATTTCTCTTTCAGGAGTAATTTGACTGTAAGTGTTCCGAAGGTGTAGAATGGCGAAGTCAGTTACTCTGTGATTGAGGGGGAGGGGGTTGCCGGGGTGAAGGCGTTGACACGAGGGGGGGCTTTGGAGCCGACTTATACGCAAGAGGTGATGACGGGGGGGATAATGATGACGATCCTGGATCGGTGTATATCCGACTCTTACCCAATACGTGTTGGAAGCGAATCAAAGCATCAACGTCCTTGTAAGATTCCGGGCCCATCTCGATATCTGAGCCTGACCGGAAACTACTGTCGCTATCCTCGGAGTCCAGTAACCATAGAGGGTATTGTGGACTAAGACAGCAGGAGTCTAACCTCTCGAACTGGCGAGATCTTGTATGATCGACGAGTTAGACATGGGTGACGGAAGACTGCATAGTATTTTGAGTGTGAATGAAAAGTCGACTGGAAAATGACTTACTGGTCAAGACATTAACGTTTGATATACAATCAATCGGTCCCAATTCTTGTGCATACTTACCTCCGAGCATCTCTGCTTTTGTTACGCGACTGGCAAATCCGCTTTCAACCTCATCATCTTCGATATCTGATTGAGACTGGAAACCGCTATCGCTATCCTCCAAGTCTGGTGACCATAGAGGGTACCGTGGGCCAAGAAGTCTGGTTGCTCGAACCGCCTTGTCATAGGGAATCGCGTTGTCCCAGTTACACGTCGTAAACTTCTTGCACTGCCGTGGCATTTCTTCTTTTTGTAATAACAGCTAACAGATTTACCCCAATGTCGAATACTTTTTTGGGCTATCCCATGGACGTACCTGCGACGATTAAGGAGGTTATGCGCAGGAATCCGAAATACAGGGAAAACGTCCGATCTCTCAACGATTTCGACAGGTGGGGGGCCAGCATGTTCTCTTATGCACGAGAGACCTTCGGGAGGGAATGTGAGATCCGGCTTAGCATACAGAGTGCATGGATAGGTAACGGGAGAAAGGGATATTGTTGGGTTCTCCCCTGGACGATGGATCTGAGCTGTCGTTCTTTGGAAGACACTAAACGACTAAACGCATTCTTGAAGATCGTCGGCTATGCTACCGAACCCATGAAATTTTATTCTACCAAGGCGCGCGAGCCGTCACCCCTTCGTAATACCTCACCACTCCCAAAGACTTTAGAAGATATACTTTGGGAAGCTTGTTATCGTGGGTTTGAATCTGGAACAATATTGGAGGAATTGTTGGCAGAGGAAAAAGCTAGAGCGAATGGAGCGAAATCGGAGGAAGAATTGTTGGTGGAAGGTGTGGCAAAAACCCGAATCAGCGCTAACTGAATAGCGTAAGTGTCTGCCCTTCTCTCATAAATATATCGGTCTGACTTACTGCAAAGTAGCCTCGTTTTATGAATCGAGCTATATTGTCGCCGTGGACATATGAGTTAATGTAAATCATCGCCCAAGAAGGTGGTCATTTCGGGAACGGCTCCAGTCGCTTCGACTTTATTAGCCCAAAGCCTTCTCCCATCGTGCAGCTAAATCACAGTGTTTTGAGTACCGTGCCCTTGACTACTACACACAATGGAGTGCCTGAGGGCTTCCCCGCCAAACTGACAATTGTACAATGCCCCACGTTGAGCCTCTGATGAATTCTCTCATGGTTGATCATGCGAATGACGTCCTTGCGGCGATCCAAGCTGGGAGACATGGTACTAGCCTGCCCCCATCTAGAACAATAGACCGGGTTGTGAATCAGTCATAACGGCGAGAACATCATGAGCTACGCAACTGAATGCGTCAAGCTGACGTGGCGGCCGACGTTGCAGCTTTATCCTAAGTTCCCTCCCTTGTAAGACGAAATAATTCTGAATGAGATTAAACGCGCTCACTTGCTCCTTCCATTCCAGTCGCCATCTCAAGTTGGTTTGAAAGTGAACAGTGTGAGGTTATTCAAAGTGGCAGTAATCTTCTGATACACCAAGCGTTAAAACCTGACAAGCTCGAGACTATAGCTTCTCGTGTTCAGCTATCTGAGCAAGCAAGGTTTTCTTCAGGTGTGCCCTATGTAGGACTGGTTCTGTCGCAGGAAAATGACTATGTCTTCCGAAGGATTAGAACAAGTCGAAGAACAGACCAGCGGCACTTGCTGACATATATGATTCAAGTAAGGCACCATCGATTGACATATAGGTGATTCTATTGCTCCTCATCCTCCTGGTTGACGACTTCTGCCTCAGCTGAATGAACAATCCATTCATCGGTAGGGCGGGGTGCAACTGAACCATAGGTTTCTCGGTTATAGTTCATATTTGGCTCTACCGGTGTGTACTCCTCAGCTGGCACTAAGCCAGTGAAGTTCAGCCCGAAAGCCGATGCAAACCGAGGATTGATATGGGGTTGAATATACGGGTGCTGCTGATACCACTGAGAATCAACGCCGAACGGTTGGGTAGGACATTGAGGTGGTTGGAATGACCAATAGCCACCTACATCTGTGGAGGGAGAAAATAATGGTGCATCAGGATCCAACGCCGTTGCAAAAGATGGTCGGGGAAGCCGTGGATCAAATGGTTCAGCCATAGGTTGCATTTCCCGAGGTTCGTTGGCCCAACTTCCGTCAGCCTCACTGTAGTCGTGTTGAGCCATCTCACTCCCGGCACGTCGTCGGGAGCGGTCTCTCCGTCCCCTCCCACGGCCTCGGCTTCGAACATCAGAGGATCGTCCAGACCACGAATCTACTCGCGTTTCCCCGCTGCCATGATCCCGCCCCATTCTGTGTTCTCCTTTGCGAGATGGCGATCGTGTATTAATTTTCTTTTTGCTCTTAACCAAATGTTCTCGAGAACGTGATAGTGATGTTTGAGCGGGTTCCAAATTCGACGCTTCGGCGTAATATGCGTCAGAATACGGATCATCGTAAGGAATGGGTGGAGGACGTGAGGGTGCCGTAAAATCTATGTCATAGGGTCCATGCTCGTCGTATGGGTTTGCACTCAAAGGAGGGTAATCGAACAAATCTTGGTCGCGCGTACGCGATTGTATAGGTGTGCCGGATCTTGAAGATGTAGCGGAGCCTGCATACGATTCCCCTCGTCTGATAGATAAAATCGATCAGCATGCGATGAATCCTCCAGGTTGGAGACATACTTTCTCCTTCGCTTTTTATGGGCTGCTTCCTCCTCATCGTCAGAAAATTCCAGTTCGTCTTCTGCCGGTTCTTCATCATGCACATTACTTGCGTCGCTGCCCTTGAAATTTTTGAGTTGACTTAGGAACACGAAGCGGCTCCGTTGTGGTACGTGAAAAACCTCGCGTGGTACCCGTACTTTCTCTGGGTCGAGAGGATAGTTAAGATTAAACTTCACTTGATAGAGGGGTTGAGTTGTCGGACCAAAAGTTTCATGAATCTACATGAACGTCAGTTAGAGCATGAAGTCAAAACGCGTGTACCTACATAACCTAACACTTTCCTATCTTCAAAAACGAGTAAAGTGTCAGAGTCAAGAGCTTTTTCAGATCCCTGGTTGGCAACTTCGGATCTCGAGCCTTTGACAATCGCCATGTTGTCAATAATGTTCATGATCTCGCCTACTTTTTCCAATACTTCCTCAGACCCAACTTCCTCGATGTCAGGAAAAGGAAAGTCAGTGGTAGTGACCTCGTTTTTTGTCTGAAAGAAATTGTGTCCTCCAACAACACGCCCTGACTCGTCATCCTCGTCATCACCGATGTCCTCCTCAGGGGGTTTCGCATCGACGGAGGCCTTCCCGTTTTTAGGATCAATGTGAGATTCCGAGCTTGTATCAGTACCCGAGTCGGATGGTGAAGGACTACGCCTATTTACTGTTGGTGTCAATGAAGAGGTAGAACCAATGAACACAACTCACGGTCGCACCGTAGACGGCTCGTCGTCTATCTTAACAAGATCGGCCTCAATTTCCTCCTCGCTCACATGCTCACTCTCCGAGTCTGAACTGTCAATACAATCGTCTGCCAGAGAATTGAGCAGGGATCTTCGAACATCTAAAGCAGGGGATTTTGGGACCTCGGACTCTTCCACTAGGTCCTGGATCAGTAGGAGGTCCTGAGGTAGATGCGACGGGATTTTGAAGGCATCCATATGTTTGTGATCGTCGAAAAAATTTCGTGGTCACGTTCTCTCCAAGCGCGGATGTCTCTCTTCCGCATACGACCAATTCCCCCGTCAAGGTGGTACTCGGCTTCGCCAGCCTCGAAACCTCCTCTCAAACTCGTAGCAGAATTACGGAAGCTTACGAATGTGTCTATCACGAAGGCTCGCGAAGCACTCGGCGCAAACGACAACGATATCCAAGCTTCATTAGCGTGGCTACAAAAAGATCTCATCACCGAGGGTGCTAAGGCGGCTGCAAAACTCCAAGGAAGGGAGGCTAGGCAAGGTTTAATCAGTATTTCTCTTCTTGCGAGCGGAAAGGGCGTTCAATATGGGTTGGGCGAAGGCGGTTTGCGGGCTGCAATGGTGGAATTGAATTGCGAGACGGATTTTGTCGGCAGGAATGAATTGTTTGGAAAGTTAGCGGCCGATATCGCACATACAGCTGCCTTCATCTCTGATTCCTCGGATTCAGACAAATTATTAAGACCATGTTCCCTGGACCTGCTCAACGACGCTCCATTAATATCTCGAACCGACCCACAATCCCGTCATTCGTTAACCGTAGGAGGGTCCATTCAGCAGTTGATAGCCAAAGTAGGGGAAAAAATATCATTGCGAAGGGCTCTCGCGGTGGTGCAAAACCCTCATACCCAGCCAGCTTTAGGCCTTCGACTTGCGTCTTATGCTCACGGTTCAGTTAATCTCCCTTGCGAAGGTCGCATCGGAGTCCTTGCTGTGCTCGCCCTCAAGTCTCGTCGATTGTCTGACCTTTTGTCGTCAAATTTGTTTCTTGAAGATTTGGAACGACTAGAGCGTTCGATTGCCCGTCAAATCACTGGGTTCGACACTCACACCATCCGATCGCAGGCCGGCGCAAAGGACGAAACGGCATTGTATGACCAGCCATTTATGATGCTTTCCGGGGACTATTCGGGCCAACCCGTCGAAACCGTCCTCTATCAGTGGGCACAAAAACAAGGACTTATAGAATCAGGGGAATCACAGGCGGACGGTGGTTTAGAAGTATTAGAATTTGAAAAATGGACAATAGGGGACATCTAGCAACGAATTAGACAGGTGTGTAGCCTCCTTCTGCAAGACGTCAGTTGACTTACAGACCATATATCAGTCTTATATGAATCAATTATACAAAACCTCCCTAGCTATGGGAGGACAGCTAGAGTACCACACGTTTGCGTCGTTTAGGAAAGAATTGTTAAACGATTGAGAATTACCGCTCGAGCACGAGACGAAGCATTGGGGACTAGTTATGACGGCCGAGTTTATCCTACACGCCCACTTCTGCTAACGTTATCTGTAGCTGATGATGTGCTACTATCGACTGGCTCGTGTTCTTTGACCTATCACTCCTTTCTGTGGGGCACACGTCTGATGTGTGGAAGCCCGAATGTATAACCTAGAGTGTAGTTATTGTGGTCATCTTTGAGGCAGAGTGTGCTGAAAGTTTTATGAATCTCATGATGACTTCACAAATATCCTGACTCACAGATCTGCATGGCAATACTTATGAGAACTCCGAATCAACCATGACAGAGAGATCCTTACATGTAACGCCCGTGATTTGAAAGTATGACCCCGTGGCCTGTGTGTTTATTAATCCCCCTCCCCTTGTGAATACGTGGTTACATTGCCTACGGTTAATATGTGCCACCAAGAATGCCCTTAATACTCTGCGGTTAGCGGGGAATCGTACTGAAACCAAGGTAAGAGCACATACCCTCTAGAAGAAATGCAATCGGCCAACCGAGGAAATTTTTCCAATGTGTGAGGGTGGCACAAAATATGTTGTCTAAATTCCAGATGAGGAACCCGAATGCGAATATGGCCCAGCCTTTTAGGAAGAGCTTAGAAATAACCGATCCAGTTTCTGGACGAACACGGTCCGAGGCCCCGGCCGACCGCAGGAGGAAGGAGACGCGAAAGATGATGATAAACATTAGGCTGGCAAAAACAACTTGATGAAACACGGGGTTTCGATACACGTAGCTGGAGAATGTCAGCCGGCAACAAACCTTCTCTCAGGGGGGAGTAGACTCACTAAGTGATTGAAAATAGCACATCAAAAATTAGCAGGCCAACAGTGAGAGACTTGGTGCGAACGGATTTCAAGTCGAAACCAGGGGAGGTGTCAACGAGTAGAAATGTGGTGTAAGTTGCGACATAAATCATAGGCAGCTCATCTGCAAGCTGAGCTCCGTACAGTAACGTCGCATGGAATGCAAAGCTTCCAGCCCCGACGAGAACGACCCCCTGGATGAAAATAATCACATTGTTTGCGAGTGAATTGTTTCCGATACTCACCGCAAAAGTCAAGAGATATCTCATGGACAGACACGCGTTCCGCACTTTAAAGCAGCCATAGAAACCGATTGCTACCGAAAACAAGTTGGAGAAAGTGTTGGCCAACTCGGCCACATAGGGCGAAAATTGGTAGTTTCCCTAAGCCCATCGCTGTCAGGGAAAGTGAAAACAGCAAGCTCGAGCACGTACCTCGCACCAATCCAATGTCGCTGTTACTGGGCCCCATACACCATCCGTTACCATATCTGAATATGGTAAATGACAATGCTTATAGTGACGAAAATGGCAAGTCTCAAGTACAATAATCATTGGAATAAGTGAGGTGATAAATATTCTCATATGTGGGCGAGGATCGTCCATCTGATGATTATCGTCTAACTATCACCCTTCTCTTTCTCGCGAACTCGCTTGATGTAAGGAAGTCCTGATTTATATTCAATATTGTAGTGGCGGTGGTTACTCTTGACGCAAAGCGTGCTGAAATCTGGTTTAGTAGGAATTTTACCCCTGACGAAATTACTCACAGATCTGCACAAAATATGTTAAACACGAAGGAGGAATAAAGGAGGGTCACGCACATGAAATCCCAACAATTTGGAGATATGACCCGATTGCCTATCAAAGTGTCGTCAAGACAATATTACAATCGCTCCTAGAACGCTTACCGTAAAGATATGCCACCAAGAATGACCTGGTAATATATCGTGTCAAGGCCGTGGTTTAATTAAATAGAAGAGGCAAGACCTTCAAACAGAAATGCTATCGGCCAACCGACTGCGAATTTCAAACGAGTAAGACGGTCGCAGAAGATATTGTCCACGTTCCAAATCCCGAATCCAAACGCAAATGTCGCGCATCCCGTCAAAAATACGCGTGCAATCACGGATTTAACTTCATTAGGAATTCGACTAGAATAATGAGATAACCGAAGGAGGTAGAGTGTGCGAAACATTGTCATGAAGACTAATGTTGCGAATACAATTTGATGATACAGGGGGTTCCGATACAGATAGCTGGTTGCTGGAACTAGGCATCAAGTTCGCGAGAGCACGAGAAAACTCACTAGTTCCACGAGAACACGAGATTGAAGATGCCAATAGCAGCAATCAGTATTCTGGTACGGAAAGCACGCAGTCCGAATGCGGGTTCAGTGTCGAATAATAGAAAGATACCGTAACTGGCACCACAGATCATGGGCAATTCGTCTGCCAGTTGGGCTTCATAGAGTAAAGTGGCGTGAAACGCAAAGCTTCCAAGCCCGACAAGAGTGAATACCTAGATAAGCTGGCAGGGTTGAGTTGGACTACATGCAACTGAAATGCACATACCGCGAAGCCGAAGACATATCGCGTCGGTAGAGATTGTCGTCGCGCCATAAAGATGCCTCGAAGAGCCAACCCGATTGAAAACAGACTCGAGAAGGTGTTTGCGGTCTCGGCAATGTAGCGAGAGAATTGATAGTTAGGCTGGAACGGTGACCTCGTTAACAGGAGGTGAAAGGAGTGAACGGACGAACGGACCTCGCACCAGTCTAAGGTTGCTGTCACCGGTCCCCAGATGCCATGGACCACCGAATCGTTGAGAGCTGCCATGTTGACGTCCTGAACGTCTGCGGTTTGAGATGTCTGACAACCATTTTAGCTGCTGACTAATTTCAATTTTTTAATGCGCTCAAGTCTTGTCCGTCCGGGCCTTGGTCTATCCCGCCGCCAGCTGCACCAGACATCAAAATCTCACCCGCAAGTACAGATAACCACCATCTCAAACAAAATCCGTGTTGCAACCTCATCCAAGCCTTCTCATTTCTCCTCAGTCGGGCTCTATGTCGACGCGGGTTCTCGGTATGAGACACCCTCCACGTTGGGTGCAAGTTATTTCATCGACAGGATGGCTTTCAAGGTTTACCGCTTGTACTCCGATGTATGCCAATTCATTCACATTAATTTCTCAGACAACGAGCTCTAAGACAGCCTCCGAAATGTCTGCCGCCATCGATGCATTGGGCGGCCAGATAATGTCTTCCTCCTCGCGGGAGTCCCTCATGTATCAGTCTTCCCAGTTCCGCGAGGCTACGCCGCTTGCTCTGTCCCTGATCTCGGACACAGTGTTGAAACCATCGTTCCTTCCCGAGGAACTCGGCGCACAACGCGACGCCGCACGCTACGAGATCCGCGAGCTTTCCGGGAAACCAGAAATGATTCTTCCCGAGATATTGCACAACGTGGCATATGATTCCAAGACACTCGGCAATTCATTATTATGTCCGGAGGACCGAATAGACCTAATCGACGAAGAATTGTTGCGCGGCTGCATGAAAACCTGGTATCGCCCCGAACGTATGGTCATTGCTGGATTGGGTATGCAGCACGAAGAACTAGTTGAAATGACGGACAAGTATTTCTCCTCCCTAGAAACCCTACCCTCCCCTTCGACTCAGACAACTCAAAATGCTTCCCCTCCCCTACAAATTCCTCTCCATCTTCTGCCGCCGTCCTCAC
The DNA here is from genome assembly GCA_951640195.1 of Porpolomopsis calyptriformis. Lineage (NCBI taxonomy): Eukaryota > Fungi > Basidiomycota > Agaricomycetes > Agaricales > Hygrophoraceae > Porpolomopsis > Porpolomopsis calyptriformis. Next base: position 2,561,548 of record OX621164.1, read on the forward strand.
CCTCAATACCCAAACCCTTCACGCGTGCAGCCTCGTCTTACCTTGATCCCAATACTTCCATCGACCCATCTTCAGCCCTGAGTCCCCTCCAGGAATCTCGTTCGACATATACCGGAGGGCACCGCTTCATCCCCGATTCAACTTCGGAGTTTAATCATTTGTATGTTGCATTCGAAGGTGTTGGAGTTCACGATGATGATATTTATACTCTCGCAACAATGCAAGTGTTGCTGGGAGGAGGCAGCAGTTTCTCTGCCGGTACGATCATTTTTTGTTGATTCGAATTATTTGGCCCTGACCTATTTATTCACCAGGTGGCCCGGGAAAGGGCATGTACTCTCGACTGTACTCCCACATTCTCTCGCACTTTCCCCAAATCGAGCACTGTGCTTCCTTCCACCACGTTTACACCGACTCGTCACTCTTTGGCCTGTTTGCTTCCTTTTTCCCTTCCAAAACTGACTGGCGTGGAAATAATAAACCTTCGCACGTCATGTCGCACCTGATTCACCAATTGAGCCTCCTCTTGTATTCCCCAATACCAGAAGTAGAGCTCAATAGAGCCAAGAACCAACTCAGATCAACCATGACGATGGCACTAGAGAGCCAAGCCGTGGAAGTGGAGGATCTCGGTCGTCAAGTATGGTTTCATTTCGTTCCGCTCTGTGTCCCGATTTGGCTCACCCATTCATCAGGTCCTCGCACACAACCGTATAGTCTCTAACGCCGAGATGACGGACCGGATCGACCAAGTCACACCTGAATCCGTTCGTCGCGTGGCCAACAGGATCTTTGGACCGCATTCGGGACGCAAAGCGACTGTCGTCTGCATGGGGCGTAAAGCTGTTGATGGCTGGGAAGCTGTGCTTCGCAAGTACGGTGTTGGTGGTTGAAGCGATGACTTCTTGTGGAGTAATAATGATCATGTCTCCGCAAACTTTTGTGAGCTACGCCAATAATCGAAGTTACACATATTATAGGTGAATGTATGCTACATGAATTATTGCATTCTAGTCCATTTTGAATCCCGCCGGGTGGAGAGGTAAACTTCCGAACCCGCTTCACGCCCCATCCACGCTTTTTGCTGCGTCGGAATAAGATTCGTAACCTGTGTTTCAACCACCTTGAATCTAGGGATTGTGAAATTGAGACTGAATAACGAACCCTGAACCTTTGCCCTACTTCGAAGGACTCATTGTTGCTTTCTTCGGAGCGCGTTAAGCCAAGGACATCCCAAACAGTCAATTGGGCAACGCGGTTTGAAGGTTGTCTTTGTGTACGAGCGTCCTGAACGACGAGAACCTGAAAATTTTTCACTTCTCGAGGCGGGCATAACCGCTGCAATCCATAGTATCAGAACTGGCTTCATGCGGTCCAGCAATTTATGCCCCACCGTCAGTTCCCCTTCATACCTATCACTTGCCTTCTCCAGATCCTCCTTGATGCGATCTCGAATATACCGAGCAAGCCAACCGGCTTCATTGCCGCTCAACCGCCCAAGTACCATACTTGCCTCTGTGGAGTCTTCCAGGTCCTCATAAAGGCTCTCAATGTGGTCAGGCGGAGAGTCTGTTTGACAAATAAGGATATACTTCACAGGAACGGGAACCACCTACCGTCGACGCCTGGGTTAAACTGGGGGCCTGCTCGCCTCTCTAGTCGGTTTGCATAATCCTCAAATCGACTGAGTTGACTCTCGAAGTCGACCTGTAGTTTCGACACTTCTGCTTCCCGTCGTTTCTATTGCATCCGTGAGCCGATCAGTGGACAGAAATAGTGTACCCCTATACCTTCCACTTTTCGCTGACGGCTGCTTCCTCTCGTTCGTTGAACGGGCCTTCTTTGTGCTTTTTCCCATCCTTATCTTCAAAAAATTCAATGAACGCTATGGGATGTACCTGCCAGAAAATCAGTGAATATCTTTCAGCAAGGGAACAACATACGTACTTTCAACACGACAAGGTCCATGACCGCAATCACGCCACCGTCCGGAGTCAAACTATTCAACGTGGCAATGTATATTCCCGCTTGGAATCCGAGTTTGGCATGCCATGGAGCAAGATGCGACGAGTTGCCAGATAACACTAATTTCGTGGAGTTATAAGATTCTAACACCTCTCTCGGTTCTTTACGTTCGGACCACAACTATTGGCTGAATGAGATATTAGCCCCAAGCAAGGATAAGATATTCTGACCCTAGCACCGGCGACGGCAATTTTTCGCCCAACTCGAATAATGCCTTTGCGGACCGCCTTGGCAAGAGGGGCATCAACCCGCGCGCGGACTCTGTACCATCCGTCTGTGACCTCCAGTTCAGGATGAGGAATAATTGGCAGTCCATCGTCATCAATGCCCGCCTCGGACCATGTCACGTTGGATACACATAACACCATGGGCAAGGACGCAGGGGAATCATGAGTGGCAACTCGTCTGAGAGGTGGGCGTGAACCACCATTCAGTTCCCGTTCATACCTGAAGTGCAAGAATCAACGAGACGTGCTCATAAATCAGGGATTGTCAAAGAAAACAAACCTGTAAAGCAGTTGGCGCATGACTGAGGACCAGCACCAGACCTTTTGATTGGGATCTCGTTCGCGTTGAGGGTCGAGAAATGCTATTCCAGCCATCTTCCACAGGATAAGACACCAATGATTGTCCACCCATGGCTTTGTTGCAAGTGTGCAACCGATCGAAAGCAATTCGCTTAAAGCAGCGGAAGGTCCAAGGGTGGTGGGTGGAGAAAGAGAACTGGACTTCATCGGAATGGCGGAAGCCGTGTGAAAAGAGTAATAGATGGCCAAGCTGGGAGAAATCTGGCTGAGTTCGGTTGTATTACTGAAAAAGGAGATTAAACAATAGTTCGAGGAAGGGATTGGGAAGGCGCACATTCCCATGGCTTCTAATTCATCAGGGCAATAAAATTGAGGGGTCAGACCGGACGACGCGAGAGTCAGTCGGTTTGGAGGTTTTGCTGAAACATAACACCGGATGTCATCTTCGTGAACAGCCCATTGAGTGTGGTTACTAACCGAGATTAAAAAATTTCTTCCTCTCCTTTGATTTCGAAAGAGCGGTTCGAGGAGGAGGTTGAGTGTCTCGTGTCAACCGAGTGTCATTTGAAGCGGACGGTTTCACGAACTTAGACTGTAAGTTGCGGCTGCCCTCGGACTGATTTCGTCCTCGCTCTCCGGGTTTCATCCCTGATTTGAAAGGCGTGACAAACTTGGATCTTGCCGGTGTCCTCGTAGGACGCATGGGTGTGAGGTAGGTACCTTCAGCCTGATTCTTGCCAACAAAGGGAGGAGGCGCTGAAATAGCGGCAGAAGACGGAGGGTGCTGAAAGCCAGTGGACGTGAACGCCTTCTCGGTCGACCTGTTTGGCTTGAGTGGGGAGCTAGTGGATACAATGCTAGTTACTGGTGGATGTGGTCCCTTGGCGACTGAAGAATTCATAAGGGACGACTTAAAATGCTGGACGTTTCTCCTCTCTTTGAGCTGATCTGCGTCAGAGATTGAAGGCAAAGGTGGAGTATGAGAGAGAAGGGGGGGCTTGTAGCTCGCTGGGCTAGGACTATCTAAGACCTGGATATGTCTTAGGGTGGTTCCGGTAGTAATCAGAGCTGGTTGTGGTGAAGGTGGGTTCATGAAGACCTTGGAGGGACCGTTTACAGAAGAAGGCTCCAGGATGCCTGGTCCATCTTCCTGCCATATCCTTTTCATCTTCTCCTCCGCTTTTGCAAGGGCCTCGCGCGAAGGGGCAACCCACTCTTTGGTTGACGCTTTCATAAATCCAACCGTGGATACATTACTTGATATGCCAGGAGTAGACGAAGTAGAAAGAGATTTCGAGGTCGAGAAACCGCCTGCAGGGAGGGCAGCTCCTGGTGCAAACCAGGAGGAATAGTCCCGTTCTGGTGGGGCATCTGGTGATGGTGAACGTGAGTGTGTTTGAAGGCAATCATGGTTAAGCGATGAAGATGCCAAGGTTGTGGGAAGCACCGAAGAAGAGATTTTTTTCGATGGTGTGGATACAGCAGAATTCAACAAGGGTCTTTCCGCAACCACGGAGCGTCCAATCAACGAAGGAACATTACCGTCCGAAACGGGCACGGTGGTTGCGACAGGCTTGAGGTGTGTCCTGTCACCGAAGTTCTCCTTTTCATCCCCTTTCTTCGGGCCGACGATTACATTTCTCATCAGGGCATCAGAGTGCTTAGAGCCCTTGGGGGGTGAGTGAAGGCCTTTTGTCATTTTGGCCTCAAGTTCGTCAATTGCTTGGAGATCATCTTGGCTCAAATCCACGATCTGCCGATCGTAAGTCGGAGAGGAGAGGCGCTGCCTTTTATTAAAGGACCTGGAAAAAGAAGCTGGAAGAAAAATTCAGGTGAGAGGATTGTCAGATTGAGACGAGGAGGATACATACCAACGCGACGCATTAAATGAGATGAGAAACGCGTCGGGTCACGTTAATCGAGGCATTACATAAGTGACGCCAGTGGGCTTTTGTGGGTGAGTTTGATTCCAGCTTGACACCGTTGGGCTCTACGCCACTCCGACTCGTCTTTGGTCGCGGCGTTCATTTCAAGTATTGGAGATTCTGAGACGAGAAAGTCCAAAGTTGAGGTAGAAGTTTCATGACTGCATGCTGCCATCATCGTGCCTGAGTTTATTCAGAGACCCAAGACAGCCTGGTGCTGAGCACTGAGTACACACTGAGGACTTGCTCTCGCCTTGAATTCCCCCTCCCCAGATTGGTACAGGTGATTAAAAAGCTATGAACGGGGCTACCCCCAACCAGCAAAACACGTTCGCTAAATCCAAGCTATCACCTACTGGGACGGCCCCTCCAGCATCAGCTGCTGCACCCCCAGTACCACCAAACCATCTCCACTCTCCCATGAGCCGCGCAAATCCACCTGGGCATCATCATGCCCCGCAGGTGAACGGATCCCATTTAAAGGGAAAGAAAAAGAACGATGCACTCTTAGATCCTGCTGCCATGTACGAGAGCCTGAAGAACCGAATTGCAGCGTTGGAGGAGGAAGAAGTCCTCGAGGAGGAGGAGGAAAGACGAATCGGTGAGTTGGCTGCGCCGTTCCCGATTCTAGTTCGAGTTTACGCTACCTCAGCCGAAGAAGCTCAGAAATCCGTGAAAGGCATGGAGGAAAACGCCATTCACGCCAAGTACATCGAACTGGTGAGCGAGCTATCGCCTGGCGTAGCTTCTCATAGCACCCACCCTCCACCCCCACTTCTAGTTTGCAGAGCTCAAAAGAATGGAGCGAGATTTCGCGAAGGAGAAGCAGAAGTTGGTCAAGGACAAGGACGCTGGTTTGTATTCGCCATTACCTCTCCTTCCGTAACCACTCGTCTCATCCCGTCCGGGATGAAAGCAAAGAGTCAATTGACAAAAGCGAACCAGACCAAGACCAAGATGGAAAACTTGGCTCGCGAATTGCAGAAGGCACTTACTTTCGCTTTTCGCTCTCTTATTTCGCTGATTGGGTTGACAGGATAACAAGAGATTGCGGGTGGGTAAAACTTCGGTTAGTAGGCGATAATACATCTCATAAACACTTCAGGAGGACGGTAAGCGCTTGACCCAAAGCGTTGACGATGCGCAAGATGAGGTACTGCAATACACCTCTATGGCACCGTCTTTTCAAAGGCTCAAATTCCGAATTAAAGATTATGCAGATGAAAAACGAGGTAGCCAAAAGAATGGACAAGGCCAAGCTTCAAGAACTCAAGTATCGTGAAATGCCTGATATCGTTGTCAAAGTTGTCTGCAGGTATCGCGCTGAGCTGTTCTTCAAAATCTCAAGAAGGACCAAACTATCTCGCCTATTCAACGCGTGGACAGACAGAATGGAGTGTAGAGGTGGAAAGAAGGAAGCGCCATCTGGAGAAGGCGGAAGTAGCCAGATGAACAAGTTCGCCAAGTCGGACGCTGTGAGCACATGTCCTACAGGGCAAACGGTCTCGGGCCACGCTATGCAATTCATTTTCACGCATAACGGGAGATCGGTCGAGGCAGAACAGACACCAGAGGAAGTTGGGATGGAGGATGGGGATGATATTCTTGCCGTAGAGTTAATGGACTTGACCGAGGGCCCTGAGGAATGGGTGAGTGTTTTCCACGTTTCTGCCAGTAATTCTGACGTTCTCTTTTACCAGGACGAACTGGGGGAACCTCGACGGCAGAAATTGAAGAAGTGTTGGGTAGAGGATGTGAATGAGTAAGCTCCCTATGCTCTAGCAATCCTCTGTCTCACTCCTTTTTCAGGGCCAAGAGGACGATGCACGAGATTTTTGATGGCGTGTGCGTTTTCGTTTTCGCTGACTGACTGACGTCAACATACTCATCCTCAATAGTGTGCGCGAACGGCTGAAAGAAGTACTTCGCCAGTACGAGCTTCGAGAAAGACATTTCGAATGCGTCATCCGTTCAAAGGAGCTTGAGGTCTTACTCTCTCGGGCTCGCGCCGCCGAACAAAAGCAGCTAGCGGAAAGTCAAAAGACTCACGCAGCGAAAGTACAGGAAGAGGTACGCCTCCCGAATTGCTGTGTGTTGCCGCTGTTCTTGTTCAGTTGCTGCTTTCGTGGCAGAATCATCATCTCCGGAAGAAACTAGAGGACGCACAAAACAGTCAAACTATGCTCATCGACAAATTGATAACTTGTTGTAAAGAGGTACGTTGGATTATGCACTTCATATTCTCAAAGTGACACATTTTTGCTCAGCCCAATGCAGAGCGTACGCAACGGTTGTTTGCATCCTTTCGGGAAGAACTGGAGAAGAGGGGGGTAACGAAGGCTACTAAAGGTCCTGCGGGTGGTTGACACCGAGCCGATGGGACCTATGCGGTTCGTAAATCTGGACTTTATAGCGTTGCGATCTCCATAATGTGTTCATTGTTGGGACTAAGGGGAATACATACAAGACGAGAGTGGAGTCGGCAAGTCCAAAGTAAAGCCAAAAGTACAACTCTAAAGGAGTGTGTCGAATTCCCGGACTTCTTCAACCAAGCCGGATCGAGTGAACGTCTTGCCTTTGACACACTCCAAACCTTCTCCTGCATAGCTGAGCCTCGGGGACACTTCGATGTCTACGCCTTCCAGTAAGGTTGCCCCGGCTTGCTCTAAAAAGCTTCTGTGTTGAGCGAGCAAGTCACGGCGGCTGGTCTCAGGATCGTCTGATCCCGTTCCTGAGGCATTTTTCAATGGACTGAACTCGTCCTTTCTTGCCACTTCCAAGACGGCGAATTGCTTGGTGTGAGGGAAGACGTCAAAAACGAACATCTCGAGTTTCATCCCGTTGGGCTTTGTTGGCTTTACAATCTCGCCAGCCTCCAAATCGACGTGGGGAATCTTCTTGCGTGCGATATGAAAAGCTAGCTCGTCCTCGAAAGATTCGACTTTGTTGAGGAAATCAATGGTATAGAAGTGGTTAGCAATGTTTCCAGCTCTGAAGACCAACTCCCCAGTTTCGGGATCGCGCCTCTCTGCTTGCTCCTTGGATATTTCTGAATACTCAACGACATTATATTTGTGATCTCGGACTGCCACAACCCCAACAGATTCTGTTGGATAAGATTTGGGTACGACTTTGGCGGCGCAATCAGCCTTCTTGGAGATACAATAACCGATGAATACAGGATCTGCGACGCGAACGAGGCAGTTATCGACGCAATATGCGTGGACGTAGAGGATTTTCCGTCTAGCCAAGTCGGCCAGAACAGTATGAGATTTGTCAGAGGATAAGGGAGCGCGGGTGGCAGCGTAGAGTCCGCCGTTGCCATCTGGGGCGACAGCAACGCGGGAAGGACTGTCAAGTAAAACCTTCCCGTCCATCGTAAGACAAGGAAGCGTGCCTGATGGGCACAAGTAAGTCGGAATTGGATTGGGAGAGGAAAGTGAAGAGCACCTTGTTCGAAGAAAATGACATTGTTGGGATCGAGGCCGAAGTAAGAGTGTTTGGCGAAGAAACTCTCGGTTTCGCGTCTAGTTGGACCGCTGGTCATGACGTACCAGGGAATGACAACCGAACCTCTGTCATTTCCGGTGTGGAGTTGTGCTAGGATTTGCAAACGAGATATGCGTTCGGCTTGATATTGAAAAAGGGATTTATGAGATGGTAGTCCAATGTCGAAGCAGCCTTTGGGGGCCGTGCTCCCGAGCCTGGTACCTTGGCCACCTGCCATGAGAAGAACGCCAACCTGGCCGCGTGCGATGGCCGATAGACCGGTGTTTGTCCACTCACGCTCCTTCTCTGGGTGTAAGGTGACCGAATCAGATGCATCTTGTGGCAAAGGTTCTATGGGGTGGTCACGATGGACATCGGTAGTTTCGGCGTTGACGGCTTGGCGATAAATGCGATTAACGCGTTCGATATCGAGAGCATCGAGTTGGTTTGAAAGAGAGCTCTGCTCTTCCTGAGAGATTTTTGACCAAAATGTGAGGAGATGTGCTTGATTAGCCGCTTCGTAGCGTTTCTGAAGCCTTTCAAGTGCGATCATTGATAATGGATACGTGACTGTGACTGTGATGCGTGACACTGAAATTGGCATTCATCGCGAAATTTAAATTTGGCATTAACCTCGACCACCACTCACCATCCAGCACAACCACGCCATCCGGTCCACCCTCAGTGCTGCCGATGAGCTACGTGGCCATCATTTCGAGTTAAGTATCCCCCCTTCCATTTCCAAATGCACCAATCTCGGTTCCCGAACATAAAACCATGTACTTCTCGGCTCAAGTCGAATTTCCTTCCAACCATTCTTTCTCCTGACTGTCCCCCAACATGTCACCCTCTTTTTCCCTCGTCCTACTCTCGTTCATCGTATTTTGTTCTTACCCGAATGTCACCCTCCAGTATAATTTCCCTTATGGATCAGAGCCCGCACGCGGCGTTAACCTAGGTGGCTGGCTCGTCCTCGAGGTATCCTAACCAACGACCATCTATTTTTCTCACTCATTTCTCGGATTGCCTCCGTAGCCGTGGATTACACCCAGTCTCTTTGATGACACCGGAAACCTTGAGATCGTTGACGAGTGGACCTTCTGCCAGTATCAATCTGCACAAACCGCCACCGATGCACTTCAGCATCACTGGGATACTTGGATTACCGAGTCCGATTTCAAAGCTATTGCATCTGCCGGGTACGTGGATAATCCTATCGCTTTTGTTTTTGCCATCTCTAACGCCACCCACTGTAGACTTAATGTTGTGCGACTTCCAATCGGCTATTGGGCTTTCGACGTCGGGCCTGGAGAACCTTACATGCGAGGTCAACTGCCTTATTTAATAAAAGCAGTCACCTGGGCATCGAACAACGGCCTCAAGCTCATCATTGACCTACATGGCGCACCGGGTAACTTTCACACCATTCATTTACCTTCCTCCTTCTAAACACATGACTGACATCAGGAAGCCAAAACGGGTAATTTATACTTCTTTTCCTCCCGCCAACCGTGTAACGGACGCATACTCCAGCTTCGATAATTCCGGCCAAAGGAAACCCTTCCCTCAATGGCATTCAAACCAAACAAACATCGAGAGAACCAATGCGATCATCAAGACCATTGCCTCCATGTTTGCCAACCAATATGACATTGTCCCGATGATCGCCCCTCTAAATGAGTGAACCACATTGTCTATTTGTTCTTCATCCCCTCGTTGAAATCCCATTTTTTGTTAGACCAGCAGGCTTTGACGGGCAGGCCGTTCTGGAAGCAGTGCGACAATATTGGCTCGACTCCTACGGAAACATCAGGTACTGAATCGGAATTAAGCTCTCATCATCGATTTCATTTCACAAGGTGTATCTGTGCTATTCTCTAGGTATCCATACGGAACTTCACAGACAAGTAACACCATCGAGTTGATCCACGATGCGTTTCAGCCTCTGAGCTACTGGAAAGGGTGGCAGACATCTCCCAAGTTCAATCGAGTCGCAATGGACACCCACATATACCAAGTATTTTCCAATGCGGTAAGCCTATCGTTTCTGCCCCCTTTCTCCTCTCTGATACGATTCTAGAACGTTGCCATGAGTCAACCCCAACATATTCGTACAGCATGCAATGCTCAGTCCTCTCTTTCTAATTTTGATTTATGGGTTCGTACTACTCTCTTTCCCTCCTCCCATTACTCATCTTTTCCCTCCGCCCGCCCCAGCTTATTGTTGGCGAGTGGTCGCCAGCAACAACAGACTGTGCCAGATATCTGAATGGCCGCGGGGTCGGCTCTCGCTACGATGGCACCTATCCTGGCTCAGCGCGCGTCGGGAGCTGTGATGGACTTACAGGTTCCGCCTCAACGTTTAGCTCTAGCTACAAAGACTTTCTGAGGCGTTTCTGGGAAGCACAAGTCATCTCATACGAGGCAGCTACAAATGGCTGGATCCAGTGGACTTGGAAGGCTGAGAACGCTGATGAGTGGAGCTATCAAGCTGGCCTTGCCCATGGTTGGATCCCTCAGGATCCCACAAACCACCAATATCCCAACATTTGCAATTGAAACATAGGACATGCATTCTTTGTATGCAAAGCGTGCAGTAAGCATGTGCCAATGTCTGAATGACAGCCAATCTTCAGTCCCAGCTATTGAGACAGACAGATTAGTAATCTATTCACACTGAGCCACCATCTGGCAGCTTTTCATACAGTGTAAAGCAACCTCTTGCAGGCTAAGGCATTTACCCAAATGGTGCACAGGACAGAACGTAAGTTGCACATTCAAAACATATGAATTTCCGCTAAGAGACGCGTACTAGATGGAATAAACTACGATGATGAGAGGGCTACAAATGCGGTAGAAAACTAGTCCATGAAACACTCTGAAGCATGCGGGGAGGTAGCGCCCTCAGCGCGATGAACACCTGGATGAACATAAGAAGTCGAGCGGGAACATACACGTACCGACTCGAAACTGCAAGAACATGAAAAAACCGTCGAAATCGACGCATAGGTCTCCACAGGATGGTGGTAAATCCATAAATTATCGCAAGGAACCACGGCACGCCCATCATTACAACACAACATGCGCGCCACGATGTCTGCTCTCTGGGGGTTGGGAAGGGGAAATTCCACGCTATGAAGTGGATCAATGCAAAGGTGAATGAGGCCAACCCTCCAACAAGCATCGTAGAAAGTAACTGCCAAGCCGCCAAATTCCCTGCGTAGCACCTGCCAACATGGTGCTCGTTGACTCGCCGATTCCACTCTCCCTCAACAGATATACGTGCATTCTGGCACAAGAAGATCGGCCAGGTGACATCGTTTCTCCCTTCTGGTCTTAGAGTCTTCACCGCGCTTGGAGATTCAGGGCGACCAGTTTCGACACTAGCAGTTTTCGCGTGTTCAAGCGTGCCATCTGTCCCACCCTCTACAGTCTTCTCCTCTTCGCTCCGATCTGGCGTTCCAGCCTTGCTCGAGATCCCTTCGTGTCCAGGTCCAGTTTCCGCAACGCCACCTACTTTGTTGTTGACCAACGGCGACTGTTTCACCACAATGTCCGAAGATTTTGTGGTATGTGCTTTGGTCTCCACGGCATCCTTCGTTTTGTCGTCGACCGAATTGATCTCGACAGCGTGAGATGTTTCGTGACGTTTTGGAGGTTTGCCATCTTGTCCGCCTTCCACACCTTCCTTCACTTGGTCGCCCAATGTTTCAACGATCCGGGGTAATTTGTGATGTTTGGTATGTGCGCTCTCTGATCCACCTTCCACAGTATCCTTCTCTTGGTCGTCAATGGGTTCCTTAGCTTCAATAGCTGAGGGTACCTCGTGGCGTTCGGTAGGTGCGCCCTCTGTCTCTCCTTCCTCAGCGCCCTCCACCTCTCCCACTACCAACTCCCCCATCTTGACACTACGGGATTCAACCGCGTGTTCTCGTCCATCCTTTACAACATCTTCCTCCTCTCTTTTAGCCGTTTCAGCACTCGAGGGCTTCTCATTTTCAGGTGCATTGACTTTCACCTCGTCCTCCTGAGCCTCCTTTTTCGAGTCCCCCGATTCAACATCTTTTTTGGTCTGGTCTAGCTCTTTCATCCGTCCTTTCTCAGTGTGCGAGGTTTCCATTTCTCCTCCCTCCTCCCTTCCCTCCTCATCCTTGGTCGGTCCCGATCGGCCAACAATCTGCTCACCCACATTGTTGGTGACCTCCGGATATTCGATGATCGACCTACACTTGGCCAAATCATCCTTGGAAATCTCCTTTTCGAGCGGGACATCGATAGTGCAACCGATATTGAGCGGCTTGTTCCACCAGAAAAAGTACGTGAATGTGTTGGTGACTGCAAATGCGACCGTCACCAGCTCGAGTTCCGTGATTTGCAGACCTCGGATCCAGCGCTCGATGCATTGCATGACAAACCAAACTGTCTGGAGGACTGTAAATCCTTTCGATATCACGTCGCCTTTGCTCTTGTCATGAATCTCTTTCTCGGTGGTCTTGGGAACCTTGATGTACCCTTTCTTGACAAGGAGGACGAGCTCGTCTGGACTCAGAGGATGGGGTTCGCTCAGAGGACAGTCGTTGGTGCCAACGAGCATGAATCCTCCCATGCTGACAAAATATCCGTGAGTCTTCGTCCAGCAACCTGAAGATGCTGGAATTGCGGCACAACAGTCAGGTTTGACAAGAGAAGAAAGACAAGAATCACCTTGGAGCTCCTCTTTCTCCATTAATTCTCTGGCCACAAACCACTGCTGCATTGCCCAAACAATAACCAACTCTGGCGTGAGCAGTTCATCGAACGCGAGTAATATGCGATTTCGAATACTGTCCCATCTTTTCGGTCCTGGAATATTGGGATGGCCAGCCGCCCAAATACACAACGAGATCGTCGTGAGACAGCTCTGGACGATGCTCAAGATCGATCTGTCATTATTCACGTCCACCGCGCCGTAATCGTGGGGATCGAGAGGCGCTGCCTGAGCGCCAGATAATGCAAGGAAATGGAAATAGAGATAGGTAAGTAGGAAAAATAACATGTCGCTTTACGGTTGCTGTATCGTGTCGACATTTCTTATACGCGATATGAAAAAAACAAAAGGATTGTTCTAACATACATATACGGAAGAAGGAAACGGAACATATATCCTTACACAGTGGTCAGCGAAGACTCGCCACATGTTTATTGTGTGTTGTACGTATTTTGTGGGTCCCTATGGCCTTGTATTTTGGTCGTCACTTCGATCACTTTTAGTAACGTAAATGATAGACAGCAGTATTGCTTCCACAAATGTTGATGGAAATCATTGATACCCAAGTTGACCAAACTCAGACTACATTCCGTTTTACTGACAAAATTGTGAGAGCAATGGGATCGAGGTCATTATTTATACCATCTTTGCTTTTTGTACATATCTCAGTGCAAGGTCGGCATCATTAAACGCGTGTTCAGGACAGTTGGGTGGATGGTAGCTATGAGGACGACGAGCTACAATACATGCAAAAATGGACTAGCCCTTGCGAAAAACAATACCCCTAAGGCTAGTCTCGTATGCGGCCTGACGAAACTGTATACAATCGAGCAGCAATATTCATACTTTGCAATTCCTATCGAGGGGTTTAGCTCAACAAATCTGATACTCGTTATGTACATACCTGGAACAGGAGTTTGGCCGCGTAAGGTATGAAAAGCTGAGAACATGCCGTTTTGTTTTTGCAAGCGCGACACTAACCACCAATCGACACGTAAAGACATGATTTACAAAATAGTTCCAGATGACTCACCTCAAAGCTTTGTTTTTTCTAGACGGTTGGAACCTATGTCAGGAAGGGTTCTCTACACGTATCAGAGATCTGCTTACCAGATTAGCGATGGCCGTCAAACCGCATCTTAAAAACAACATTAGTAAACCCGCCGTGACACCAAAAGGTAAGACTAACATATCACAAACGTGTAGTCGGTAAGCATCACTCGCTTCAAATAATCGCTCTTTGAGGAATCCAGCGATACCATGGGAAATCATACAATCACGTTCCATCTCTCCGAAACGTAAACCACCATCGCGACTTCTGCCTTCCACCGGTTGTCGCGTCAAGATTTGGACAGGGCCTCTGGCGCGCGAGTGGATTTTGTCGTCCACCATGTGCTTAAGTCGTTGATAGTATGTTGGGCCCAGATAGATTTGAGCTTGAAGTTTGCGACCGGTATGGCCGTGGTACATGACCTCTAGGCCACGCGACTGATAACCTTTTTGGCGCAGGAAGGCCGATACTGACTCGACCGTCAGGTCCGTAAATGGCGTTGCGTCTCCCTCGTTACCAATGAGAGTGGCGACTTTGGACAAAAGACACTCGACTAAATGCCCGATAGTCATACGAGAAGGAATGGCGTGAGGGTTGATAATGATATCGGGAACGATCCCCTCTGCTGTGAAGGGCATGTCCTCTTGGCGGTATGTAATACCAATAGTACCTTTCTGACCATGCCTGGATGCGAATTTGTCGCCAATTTGGGGGATACGTGTGGACCGAACCCGAACCTTGACGAATTTCTGACCTTCAGAGTTGGTCGTGATTAATACCTGGTCCACGATGCCACTTTCGGTGCTCTTCATCGGAGTCGACACGTCTCTTCGTGTATGCGTCCGCGTCCTTTGGCCGAGTTCCTCGCTATCTGGCGGGATTGGGGCGGTCTTACCAATGATGATATCCTCACCGGCAACCCCCGTTCCAGGAGCAATCAAACCATCGTCTTCCAATTTGTCGTAAGTACCATGCTTCATCCGCAGCGTGTTTTCGCGTGTAGGTTTCTCGAATTCCTCCAACTGCTGTATTCCACTCTTTTTTTCCAGGTCCATGTAGCTCCGGTAGTATATGCTCCGGAACAGGCCGCGATCGATTGAGCTCTGATTCATGATCACAGAATCCTCTTGATTGTAGCCACTATAGCACAAGATAGCAACAATGGCGTTTTGACCAGCTGGGAGTTCTCTGAATTTGAGGTATTCCATCGAGCGCGTGGTCGCAAGAGGCTTTTGAGGGTAGTATAGAATGTTGGCCATTGTATCCATGCGGATTAGGAAGTTCGTCAAGTATATCCCCATGGCCTGTTTGCCCATGGCAGATTGATATGTGTTTCGAGGAGACTAATTCTGAAGTTAGAGTTTCCCAGAATGAGATCCCTGGCATCACTATACCTGGTTGTGGTCCGGGAACGGGATGATGCTTGCACAAATGCCTAAAATCATACTCGGATGGATTTCGCAGTGAGTCCAGGTATGTGCATTGATACCTGCCTTTAGGCGTTGTGCAGGGTCGAAGTCGCCATCATTGGCCAGAGGGTCCCCGCCGCTTTGCTGGAGTCGCGAGTTTTCCAGGTCTTCAGGGGTCATGGAAATCATGACAGTCTCTTCTTCCTCAGCGTCCAACAGCTCTACAATTCCACCCTTCACCAAGGATTGCCATTTGAACTCCGGGGGTGAGCCAGTCCCTGATGGATTCTCTTCCGCATAACCTCTATTCAGCCATCTGATATGTTTCTTCTGCAACACCAGCTGCTGATGATTCTTTACAATGAAGAGAGGCCGACAAACTCGCCCGGCGTCGGTATACAAACGGAGCTCTCTCTCGCGGATATCTCGGACGACCGACACTTCAGGGCTGATGTCGTCTTTTCTTCGTAGCGTTATGATGGTCTCGACCAAGTGTGCAGCGTCACGATGAACTCCCATCCATACTCCATTCACGAAGACCTTGGTACAGGGTGTCGACGAATGCGCATTCTCTTCCAACGACTCCAAACCCCACTCCTCCAAGAACTCTATGACCGGCGCAGAGTATGAACCCACAGATATACAGGCCATGAGGGCCAGGTTCTTGACCAAGCCACAAGCTTGGCCTTCTGGAGTCTCCGCAGGACACACCATGCCCCAGTGGGTATTATGCAGCTGGCGGGGTTTTGCGATTTTACCTTCTCGCCCTAGTGGAGTATTACACCGACGCAAATGAGATAACGTGGAAGCATAAGTGTATCGATTGAGGACCTGGGATACACCAGCCTTTGACGCCATCGATTTCTTTTGGTCGCCCCAATTGCCAGTGGCGAGTGAGTACTTGAGGCCATTAGTGATCGTTTGGTGCTTGACAGCCAATGCAAGATTAAACTCTTTACGTGTCTCAACACACTGCAACAGAATTAAGAAACATTGAATGACTGAGGAGAGATCATAGAAAAAGGACCTTTTGTAGATACCGATACACATCCTTCGTTAGCTTGCGGAAAAGCATACGGAATAAGTTGGCCAAAAGAGGACCTGCTAGGTCGAGGCGTTTTTTACCGAAGTGATCGCGATCGTCAAGTTCCCGCCTCTCCAACGCAGCGAGGAGCAATCGGTGGATCATATACCCAAAGAAATATGCCTTCTTGGACTCGGAGCCCTCAGCCATAGAAACATGTGGTAGCATCTCTTTTTGCAAGATTTCCTGCGCATAACGAATGCGGCGCTCGCGGGAGAGACCAGTCATCGCCCCACGATTCCCGATGAAATCCAGTGCGATTTCCCGATCTTGAATAACGAAACCGTCATCGATGCAAGGTTTTAATATTTCGAGCATCTGAACGTCCTGCATGTCGTAGCAGATATGCTCTAAAATATCTCGGTCTGAGATAACACCAAGTGCACGGAAGAGAACCCATATAGGGATGTCAACTTTGACGTATGGGATCGTGGCTTTCATCACGTTTCCAAGCTACATACATGGAATGGGGTTAAAGAGGTGCCGAAGAACATTCATTTTATAAAAAACTACTTACAGACCGCTCCTGACTTCGGTGGAACATCTTTACCTGGAATTGACTGATTGTCTTGCCGCCCTTTTCAACGGCGCTACGAATTTCAGCGAGGAAGCTGATTGGAGAGGGTTGGGCTTTCGCAAAGACATAAACATGATTTGTCGCCATTCGTTCTTGCGCGATGAGGACTTTTTCGGACCCGTTTATGATGAAATAGCCTCCGGAATCATAAGGACACTCGTTCAAGTCGAATAAATCCTGGTCTTTCAACTCGTTCAGGATGCAGAAAGTAGACCGTAGCATGATGGGGACCTGTAAAATATGAGTGAAAAAAGTTCTTGCTTGTGGATATATCACAACACACCTTCCCGATCCACACTTTGGTAGAAGCCTCCCCAGAGTCATCGTGCTCTGGTTCCCATATAATCTCGCCAGGCGCCCCATCGGGATCCTCGTGGCCAATCAGCACTCTTTTCTTCATCTCAATATACAATGGTGACGAATACGTCAAATTTCTTAACCGAGCCTCTTGAGGGAACACCGGCACCACCGACCCATCCGCCTCGGTGACGGTTGGCCTCGAAAGGTAGATTTGACCAAATTTAATTTCGTAACGACGGGTCATATCTGTGTCGTGTCCGGTATGTTGGTCCGCTTGGTCAAGAATGAGTTCCGAGTTCTCGTCAACAAGTTCTTGCATGGTATTCTGTATGAACTCGTCAAACGAGTCGAGTTGCTGTCGGACAAGACCCTTTTGTTCAAAGAAACTGGAAATTACGGTCCAGCAGTCTTCTTGAGTTATCTCTTCAAAGTCCTCGTCCATCCCCAGAGCAATGGTAGGGTCATCCATCACGAAAAGGTGATGGCATGCACGCCAGTTTGCGCCAGATCTTGTAGTAAGGTTTTGCGCGTGAGATTACTAGATATGGCACCAAGACCTTTATTTGTCACGGTTGATTTGTTATCAAGTGGCGGCTTTGTAACAGACTCATAGCAGAGATGACCACAGCCTGCTTTTACATCATGTTGCATTGTGCACCATGTAGGTTATATCATAATGGATACATATCTTCAGTTGTCTGCATATCCCTGCATGATGTTGCACAATGGTTATGAGGGACCAAACTGGACAAGAACCACAAGTTGTTGATTGTTGGTCACTCATACATTCACCACCTGAATGATAATCGCTAATCTACCTTTCTGGATTACTGTATGGTCTCCCATGGCAAGGGATGCTTGCAAAAGGTTATTGATAATACGGGGCAGCCCTGGGAAGTTTGAATATCAACCTAAGAGGCAATATAGAACGAATGGCTGCCTGTTGGAATCATCCATAAAATTCGCCATTACTAATTCAAAGTCTGTAACTTACATTGGCATTTTTGAAAAGAGGTTATCGTGGCTTGGCCCATTCTGTAAGCCACATCAAAGCTTCCTTCGTTGGGGTATAGATGGCCTCGTTGGCAGTCTCCACTTGTGCGATCTTTGCCAGTGCAGCTACTAATCCAGCACTCTCCGCCTCCACCGAGATGTCACCACGTAGATCTTCACTTTGTATACTGTGAAGGAAATTGCGAGCGCAGATTATCCCTCGATGTACGAGGCCGGGGTGGCTCTCGGTAGTAACGCTTTCGTCTTGTGTTGGAGGGGCTGAAGACGGATCAATGAGCTGTGTAAGGATTGGGAGTACTCTCTGTCGCTCGCGTTGAATATCTAATAGAGCGTGGCAGGTGGTAGGAGTTGTTGTCAGCGTGGCCAGGGCTCCAGACGCAGCGAGCCTTGTGGGCAGATCGTCCACGTCACAGAGGGCGAGAATCACCAGCAACTTTGAACTACTTCTTCGTTCCGCTCCGCAATACCTTTCGAAGACTTCGTCAGATCCCGAAATCAGGTTGCAGATGAGTTCCATTGCTGCTCTGCGGACAAGTGTATGCTCTTCCAGGAGGAAAAACTCGACTTTATTCAATACATTATCGGTTGTAGCAATCCTTGAGGCGACGTCAGAACTTTCGGATGAAAGGTTCGTCAACGCCATCATGGCTTCGAACCGTTGCAGGAGGGTAGCAGAAGGGTGAAGAAGCATGAGAGTAAAGGGGCGGATCGCATCAAACATTGCGCCCTGATTCGGACCAAAGACTTGAAGCGGAGAAGATGTTATGGCAAGCTTAGCTAGACCTTGGATGGCGGCAAGTTCTTCCGGATCCAAAGAATGAGGTTTGGCGGGCTGGGACGGCGCAGGTGAAGAAGACAAAAATTGTCCGATGATCAGCCTAAGAGCCTTGGCACCGCCCCCTTGTAAGACCTTTCCTCGGTTTTCTTGATCTTCTATGATGCTAAGCAATGCCCTGGCGGCGCTCAGACGGACACCACGACTGTCCGAGATGGATACAGCCGACGTCAAAACATCGATGACTCCACACTCCACCAACCGCCGTGACCTTTGTCTGCAATGGCCATCATCCTCTAATTTGAGAAGCCCTGGATCTTCCTCCCCCGAGGCAGACCGTTGGGCATCTCGCGCCATCCGTTTCAACTTTTCAAATTGAAGTTGTTCTTCGGTTAGGCG
The DNA here is from genome assembly GCA_951640195.1 of Porpolomopsis calyptriformis. Lineage (NCBI taxonomy): Eukaryota > Fungi > Basidiomycota > Agaricomycetes > Agaricales > Hygrophoraceae > Porpolomopsis > Porpolomopsis calyptriformis. The sequence goes on from OX621164.1 coordinate 2,580,870, forward strand.
AGGTCGGTACATACAAATATTCATAAAGATGAAAACAATCCCATACAGAAGAGTCGAGTTGTGTCCCATGGTGGAATGAGGAGATCCACGAGTCCGGCGAGGAGCAATGGAAACCATACGGGATAAAAAGACTGTATCCCGCGATAAATCCTCCTTGACCGACGGATCGATGCTGAGATAGGCCAGACCCTCGACGGCGTAAGGTAAAGATACGTGATCGCTTCCACCAACGATGATTCCTTTCAGTAACTTTGCAAACTCGGCATCCTTCCCTAGATGTTCCGATCTAGCGAGAGAGAGGTCTTCGGCTGCTCGTCCTCTGAATAGTTTGATGAGAGTAACCGTGGAAGAGGCTCGTAATGATACATTATTCGTCTGCCGTGCGTTAGCTTCTAGCCATTGCAATGATTGGGCCGCGATCACCGCACGACAAGACTTATGCCCGCTTGCTTGGCTTAAGAGATGACCAACCTCAAGAGCGAGATGAGGGGAAGACGGAAAGAGTTCGACACTATCCGCCACAGAGTCAGCAACTCCATCCCGAGTGAATATAGATGAGGCGGATTCCTGGTCAACCGGAAACAAAGCTGCTAGGAATGAAACCCCAGCCAAAACCGCGCTTTCTTCTACATCGTTTAATCGAGACACAACCGAAGGGGCAAGAACGTCCACAAGGGCTCCCGTCGCCGAGTCTGACTTCTCGTTATCTGGTGATGCGGAGGTTCTGACACCTTGGCAAAGAGCAGTTAGTACTATATATGCTTTGGAGCGATACTCAGCGGCCTGGGTCGGGAGAAAGGCCAAGAGCAAGGACGACAGCTCATCGGGAATCAATGGGGGATATGGTTTAAGTTGCGATTTTTTGAGTAACAAATCTAAGGCGTCGTCTGACATGACGGTCGGAGAATAAGCGTTGCCTAGCCTCTTCCTTGCTGCTTCTGACTCATGGACGCCAGACATGACTTTGAAATCAGGGATCCTAAGATACAGCCAGGGGATACAATCCTTGTAAGGTTGCCCAACGGCGAGACACGGTGTATCAAGGTGGACCAAGCCTCGTAAGAATCCATTTGTTATTCTATTCTGGTCATTAACTTGACCATAGCAAAGGACAGCGAGCTTAGGAAGGTTTGGATCCTTCAATGCCAATGAATTAATCCACGAGCCCTATGGGCTGACGTACGAGATCGTGAAGAAGAAACTGAACATATTACCCGCAAGCACTATACAAGGCGTAGGTAGGGAATATTTGCTCTGTCTGATGTTACAAACTCGAGAGATTACACAGAGGACACTGATGCCACGAACGAACTCATAAATGATGGTCAATTCGTGCAACCGCTAACATTGAACGAGATCGAGGCGCTTAAACTATCCGGCGTGCATGCCTCGGTACGATCGCAATGTTCCTTCGTATGCCAAATGAAGCTCATCAAGAAACAGGACATAATCAAGAAACAAATTGAGCAACACGCTAATTATTCTCTGAAAACTGAATATAGCAAGGAGAAATACAAGAAACGAAAAGAAGCGAAGTAAGTCTTGCAGCGCGTTGATTTTGGAGACATACCAAGCTTCTCTTCCAGATATTCGAAATATTTCACGACCGTGGAGCCTACCTTGTTTAATGTTTGCGAATACTGGTTCAAAAAGGATCACAATAGAATTCGCGATATCCGTTGCGATACTCTTTCACAGATGCTCAATTTGGCCAATGTTAGACCAGGGGGACGATACCTTGCAGTTGATGATGCGTCTGGGTTAGTCGTGTCAGCCATTTTAGAAAGACTGGGAGGTAACTCTATGCTCAAGTATGAAAAAACATCTTCTAACGTTTGTTGAATTCTTAGGCGATGGTCGATTGATTACCATCTGCGACGCTGATTCCCCTCCAGCATATCCCGTCATGTCGTGCATGGGATTCAAAAGCGAGGTTGTAGCTCCAGTTCTCTCCTCTTTGAATTGGGCAACAGCGGTTGAGGATTATACCCCTTGTGAGCACGAGTAAGTACATCTAAGCCCGCGTTTCTGATCCTATTATCAGTGGTCGCACCTTGCGATCTCCCATCAAAATCCGATAGCCATAAATCGCGCCTCAACAGACGTAAGGCCGCATCTGACACGCTGAGGAAGCTTCGGGAAGAACTATTCGCTGGAGAATTTGACGGGTATGCATGTTTGGGATTGACGATGTCAAACACTTATCACGGTTCCAGCCTCATTATTGCCAGCGAATATGAGCCATTTTCAGTATTGGAAATGTTAACTCCTCATGTCGCAGGGTCCGGCGCAATTGTTGTTCATAGTCCACACATACAGGTTAGAATTTTCTACATTGTTCTGACAAGTCCAGACGTCTTCTAGATTCTCGCAGACCTACAGAACAAAATGCGATTGCTTCCACAGTTCTTGGGCGTCACTTTAACCGAAGCGTGGCTGCGTCGTTACCAGGTAGGGTAATTTATTTCCTAGAGATAATGATTGCTCCAACTATGTCTTAGGTTTTACCTGGACGTACTCACCCCATGATGAATATGGCAGGATCGGGTGGCTTTCTTTTACACACGATAAAAGTGTAGGTCCATAAATGTTTTGAAACTTGGTTGCTGAGGCCACGCAGTTATGATAATTCTAGTGCATCCTCCATTTTAACCCATCGTGGACGGAAAGCACAAACGCCGAAGACAGACGTTCAGTTGCATAATTCTGAACATACCGCAGGTTCGAAGGAGGGAGAGGACTCGTCCGTGCCAAGTCCACACAGTACTACGGAAGTAATAGCGGAGGATAAATAGGGTTATTTATTGATGTTCAAGTAGGTGGGGCTCAATTATTAATAAATCCTCCATACAAGGTTATTATAATCCGCTATTACCACACATTTTTACACATAAAATAGTCTAGGATGTTGCGTCCGGGAAAAGTGCAGCGAAAATCTGTCAAGTCGGTTTAGAGACAGGTTGCATTGATATAATTGTACAAACCTCATCGATAATGGTGTACGCGATGTGCTGGTTAAGACGTCGATTCTGCAAGACGGCAAATATTCTCCTTGCACCTCTGCGTGCATTGGACCGCCCGATTACATTTGCGGCCAAATCTAACCACAGACAATGTAATTAGTTATACAATACCACAAAAACATGAAGAGCGGACCTGGAAGAAGAGAAGAAAGTTTGCGATTTGCTTCATCCCGGGTGCGTTGTTTTTCTTCCGCCGTACGGGGCGGGGCTGGAAGTTTGAGCTCCCCCCCAGCCCAGAGTCCGTCACGGAACAAGTCAATATAAGACAAAATCCGCGTTTCATCAAGCGTCGATTTTATAGTTTCGCGGATTTTTCTATGCATCCCCTCGTAAGAAGGTTACTAGTCCGCAAGAGCCAAGAAAAGCTGACCTCTCAATTGTCCCCCCTAGAACCTGTTGCAGAATGATCACTATAGCTTGGCGTCTAAGCCAATTATTCTTCTTGTTAAGCTCAAATATGGCAAGCACGAAGTCGCAGATGGGCGCCGAGAAAGTGGAAGTGCTCGTTTCCCCCTCCAAGGGTTTTAGGTCACCAGAAAGCTGCATGAGGGCATCTTCCGAAGCGGTCCTCCCAGAGGCTCTTAATGCCTGTGCGACGAGATCTTCATCATGAACACCAGACCCTACAATTCCGGCAAACTCTGCGGCTTGACGAGTCAACCGATGGATCATAACATCTAACATAGAAGGCCCGAAAAACATATCGTCGATGCTTTCCGCAACGGAGCGGTAAACGTTGCGGACTAGGTCTGTGCCGGAAAAGGTAGGAAACCCTTTCGAAGATGATGCCGGTTGAGAAGCAATGAAAGGCGATTCACGAGAAAGAAAAGCTCGAAGCTCATCGCTTTCGCAAACAACGGGTATGGCTATCAAATTCTGCCGGTTTGTGCAGTAAACACAATGCAAAAGGTTGAAAGGGCGGACTAACCTGCATGTATTTCTCCAAGGCCACTTTTCTATTGTCGAGAAAGCTACTTGAAAGAGCAGTAACGAGGCGCTTGCCGGGAAAATCCAAATTCTTCACCAGCCCATAGCGTTCTCGTAGCTTGTTGTGCATACTCAAGAACTCGTTATATCTTCGAGCAACGACCCAGCCGGAGGCGAAGCTGCCATCTGGTGCGAGCTGCTGGACCTCGATAAGATAGCGAACAACAGACTTTCCGTCCTCCTCTCCCACGGTCGAGCTAACGATCGACAACTTGGTACGGTCCGAAAGAAGGCGGTTTGCCGCTTCCTGCTGTTCGTACTGAAGTTTTTGAAACTTGAGCTGTCTTAACTCCCTATTCATAGCGGACTTCGACTTAGTAAGAAGTCTCAGCTCCTGCATGTCACCAGTTAACTCGGCCTTTCTGATTAGTGTATCCAGCATCACGTCTTGTGCCTGCAGATTCGCGACGTTCTCGCCAAGACGGGTGATTTCATAGGATAGGTAGAGATCTCCTGGGGCCGCGAGTTGGAATGATCCAGGCCTGCTACTCACATCTGGTTCTTCAGGTCTTTCGTCGTCGCCGTCATCCTCGTTATCTTCATCAAAGACTGCTCTGCGCCCTGTGTTTGAGTTAGAATGAGGACTGTCGAAAAGACTGTCCTGCAGGCTCTCAGCCCCGACTATGCTTGGGGGTTTTTCGACGTGCTGCTGATCGAATGCAATGATATCCGTTAAAGCGGCCTGAATTGCTTCCATCCTTTGCAATTGTGCCTTATCGATACCTCGTGTTTCATCATCTGGATCATCAAATAGAGGCGCCCTTGGAGAGTCCGAAGATTCCGTTGGAACAGGGGACATGAGTACTTCTATATTAGAAGGAACGAGCCGTGACACAGGAGCTGATGGTGAAACGTTCGATGGGGAATGATTCGAAGTTGAACTTGCAGTGCCTTGAACAATGCTTAGCAAAGTCGATGATTCTGAGTGGCTTAGGATCTGAGGGCCTGATCCCTGGTCATATCTATGCATGGCCGCAGGTCGTGCAAAAGGAGCTGTGAGGTGGGATGCTGAGGTTGAGATTGACGAAGAGGATTCTTGCGGTGTTTTTTTGGTTCCAAGATCTCTATCCCCTATGGCGCGGAACCATAGCTCGGATCGTTCGAAATCGTCGAAGTCCTGCTCCATGTCTCGCTCGACTTGCTTCTGGGCTAACAGCACACTCCGACGAACGCGTCTTTGGGGGATGGACGAGGAGCTCAGTTCATTGCGAGCAAAGGAACGGATTATATCGACATGCTTGGGGGATATGGACGCTAGAGCGGGATGCGGGGCTGGACCTGAGAAGTAGAGACCATGAATCATCAAGATGTCCTCTTTGACGGTGGTTGAGTCTGAAGGGTCATGTATTGGATCATCTTCATCTCCAGATGATCCAGAGTCTACCGACTCCAGTGGATTCTTGAAGCTCTCTACGGTAAGCCAGAACTGGACAGGCAAGGAACGATGTCGGCGATCCATAAATTCCATGAAGTAGGAGAGAGAACTTGGGTTTCTCAACACGTCGCGAAGTGTAAGCCCAGACTTCTGCCCCGCCTCATGATATCCCGATTGTCTCTTTATCAAAATTGTAAATTTGAATACCACACGTAGTTTGGTCGTCTTACCGAGTCATCTTCGCCACCAAGAACCACAATGCGCTTTTCAACTTGGCGTTTGGCAGTGTAAAGTCGGTCCAAAAAGGCAACGACATCTTCAGTTTTTTCACCGTTGATCCAATCCTCTTTCTCGTGACTAGCTGACAGCACCGACCATGGTTTCAATGTTCATGATTCGTGTTAGAACTGAACAAAACACACCAAGGAGTATCCTTGTTCTCCTGATTTCTCCAACGATGTCGCTCTTCAATCTCCGAGCATCTAATAAGGAAGAACATCGATTGATACTGCGAAGAAACGACTCAAACCCGCGGACGTCTGTGCGAATAGTGATCGCCTCTGTTGGCACAGCGGTCGACACTCGGTACTGTGCTCGGGGCGACTGTGCTTCCAAGACGTTTCGTACTTTGGTAATTAGTTTCCTGCAAAGAGTTGGCATCAAAAAACTCATCCCTGGTCCAAAGGCTTACTGTTGGTGGATCGCCGCCCCAGCCTGCACAAAGAAACGCATAAACGCGAGGCACGAAAGCTGACCAAAAAATCGCGTCCACTTACCACTTGATCAATAGCACGATTCCAAAAATCTGGGTCTGCTAGCATTTCCATTACAGGGTACAAAACAGTGCAAGTAACAATTTCCCTTGCAACGATATTCAAAACTTTGCTTGCGGAATCTTTCTCTGGTAGTATGAAGGGAAGGGCTCTTTCGACAAGGTGTCGGAGATGCATTTCTTCCGTTTGTTTGGTAAAGGTGGTCGACAAATTATCAATAGCGGGGTGGAGCCTTTCCCCTCCTTTCCTGCCATATCTGCTAGCCAAAAGGAGGTCAAGCTCTTCGGACTGCGTTAACCGACGCTCTAAACCAGCGCCACGCACGGCCACCTCGGACTGGCGAAACTGTTCGATATGTGCCGTCACTTTGGGCAATATTCGTTTTACCACGAGTACACAGATGTCTATTCCGGCCGCCCTGTCGAGCAAACGCTCGAAGGAGTCGTGTATAATGGTTGCGACGGCTGTCGGGAAAGTGGGCGAAGATGATATATCCTTGTACCACGTAGAAACAAAATCTCTGATGATCATCATGAGTATGTCGTTGATCTCCGAAGAGATGACGGGTGACGCTGGGTAGAGGGGAGAGGACGGCTGGGGTGCTTTGTGGGACCATTGCGATCGAGTCTGGACGACTTGCCACGCAGCTGGGGTGGAGAACGCAAAAGGTCGAGAGGCGCGGGAGAGATCCCTTCGAAACGGATTCTGCTTTCTATCCAAGACATGACCCAGAACTACGCTCGATAACAAGAATGCGATCGCCAAGAGAAGCAAAAGGAACGGCGAAACGAGGATGAGAGTCAGCGGGGACGAGATCAGGCGAGTTACAACTGGCAAAAGGATGGCCAAGATGCCCACTACGACCACGATCTGGGTATTAAGCAAAGGGTGCATGTCGTTCTGCGATCATGGTGGTGTTGAAATCAGTCTTGTGACAGCCACGTCGCCGTTTATACTGACCGCTGATGAGCTCAACCAAGGACGAAAGGCAGGCCTTGTCTACGGCTGACTTTTTTGTCTGTGGGGCCTTTGCCGCTTGTGTTGCGGTATGTTCAGCACCTCTCATCCAAACCGACACTGCACTCGAAGTCACATACAGACCTCAGCGAAAAATGTAGTGGTTCTGATTCGTTACCATGTCCCATTCAGGTCACTTTCTCAAACCCAGCTGAAGTAGCCAAGACAAGACTTCAGCTACAAGGAGAGCTAGCGAAATCTGGAGAAAAGAAGGTATATCGCAATACTTTTGATACCTTTGTGAAAACTTGGCGGAATGAGGGCCCCAGAGGAGTGCAGAGAGGTCTTGGTCCCGCGGTGAGTCCGTGAACCGTTTGATAATATTACCCCTCTCAATCTGCACCTAGTATGTATACCAAGTATGGTCCTTCGTCCCACCAGGGGGGAAAGTTGCTGATACCTATTGAAATTTAGATACTCCTGAATGGGTCTCGGTTAGGTACGAACCAAGGAATACTTTATAGCTGGCACGTTAATTTATCACTCCTTCACTGAGGTTTTTATGAGTCCTTTCGACATACGTTGAATCGATTTTTTAATCGATCGCCTCTGGAGCAAATTCCTATAACTTCTGTAATCGCTGGGGCTGCTAGCGGAGCAGTCGGTGGTGAGTAAACGCCAGAAACTCGTATTCGAGTTTATTTGAATCCAATTCTTATCAGCGGTCCTTGGCAATCCACTCTTCCTGATCAAGGCTCGCATGCAGGTACATTTTTAACACACCTTTTTTCAAGCCAGTGCTGACCGTCCTTCATCAGGCTTATTCCCCAGTTCTTCCCGTCGGTACCCAGCATCATTATGCAAATTCATTTGCCGCATTCGCAACTATATTCCGTGCGGAAGGATTTCGTGGTCTAGTGCGTGGAATGGATGCCGCCATTCTTCGAACAGCTATGGGTTCATCGGTGCGGAACACCTTCGTGATCTTATGCACTTTTTTCACCTATTCTCAGGCCCAACTCCCGAGCTACAATTTCACCAAAGACCAACTGGTAAAGAATGGCATCTTACCAGCGAACAGCCTCTGGACATACTTAGCCAGCAGTTCGGTCTCTGGTGCCTGTGTGGTATGTATCAAGTCCTTGTGGTATCAAGGCTGGTCCAGGGCTGACAAGCCTCTAAGTGTCTAGTGATGCAACCAGCTGATACGGTTCGCCCTTGTCAGATGATTCCTGCTCTCTCTCATCCTCACCACCCTCTGACAGGCTTTAACACGGATGTATAACCAACCGACCGTAGTCCTACCTAACGGCCGAGTTACCGGTGCCTTCTACCGAAATCCGATAGATTGCTTGTGGAAAACCTTCAAAGCTGAAGGTGTTTGGGGTTGGTACAAAGGTAATGGACATTGACAGAGATCCTTGCGAGATTTTTGAAAAAGAACATACGGATTTTGTAGGATCCACAGCGCACTTCTTTCGAATCGCACCTCATACGTGAGCCTCAAATCTTTTGAAGCATGTCAGTTACTGAGAATTTCACAGCATAATCACCCTTACAGCAAACGATATCGTGATAAATCTCTACAGGAAGGCGAAAATGAGGGGCTCGCAGGCGAAACACGATTACTAGAGTTTCTCCCTTTTAAAAAAATTAGATCGCTTTAGACCAAGGTACGGGAACAGAGAGGCTTCGTACATCCTGGACGTTCAACACTTTAATACACTGGCCGCTATTCCATTCAACAAACCAACAGAGAGAAACTAATACACAACTACGATGACAACTACGATGCTAAGACTGTCCTCCTCGAACCTTCAGTCAGTCTGCTCGCTCCAGCTGCCAGGGATGTTGGGTCGACCTGAGTTGTTCGACCTGCTCAATCGATTAGCATTGGTGCGCGAGCCAGCTTCGCTGTTTCCAGATGAACCACCAAGGCCGCCTGCAAAGCCGAAAATGGTATTGAACAGACCGCTCCTGTCACGAGGGCTACTCTGCCCGGAGGGTCGAGTCGAAGGCGATGATGGTCCCGCGTTTCCTGGACCGGGACCGGGACCGGGGGGGTGGTGTTCGGGTTGTGCAATTAGGGCGTGTCTAGATTGATCATAATCAGTCGTTCACCAAAAAGGCGCGGGAGTGTTGATTGATACTTACCGACAGACAGGACATGTCCCACTCGATTTCAGCCAAGGAATGATGCAGCCTTCGTGGAATGAATGCTTGCAAGGTAATGTTACAACCACCTGTTCTTCTGGGTCTTCGGTCTCGAGCTGAAACTGGTCTTTGCAAACGGCACATTCCTTTTCTAAGGTGGCGGCTGTCAAGTTAGTATATTAGCTCTGGGAGCAACAACATTCGTAGTTGGTTAGCAACACACATCCTGACTCTAGTACTTCTCGTGGTAAGTTCGAGATAATCTCTTCTGTGGCGGGCACAGGTTGAGAAGAATTGGAGGTTTCCATTAAGTGGGTGATAATTCGGTCCAGAGCTAGGAACCATAAACAAGAGGCGCTACATTTGGAAGGGGAGAAGTAATCACCTTCCTGATTGAAAGCGTAGTCTCCCAATCGACCATGACTGGCAACATCCCCTGGACTCAAGGTATGAAAGCTACCGAATGTATCTAGTCCACCTCGCATTCCCATGAGTGCCGACAGATACTGTGCCATAAGAGGTGCTGATATTGGGGCATCACGCGAGGGACCATTCGCCCGGCGAAACCTGTTTGATCTACTTCAGTCAGGATGAAGCTTGTTGGTACAATGCCCTCACTGGGACACAGAGGGCACTTCTCCCGAAGATGTTCGTGATCTAGGATGGAGAATGCTTGGGCCGCCAAACCTGATAGACCGCGAGTTTCCCGCAGGTCCAGAGCTACGTATTTCAAATCTGAACCTGTTGTCCTAGATGATGCAAACACTTGAGGATGGGGGTTTCAATGCCATCCGCTGTCACTCACGGGGGTTGCCCCTTCGATGTTACGGTGGGGGGGTGAAGTAGCGCTTGTTGAGCCATGATCTATTAAATCTTGCAAACCCGCTGTAGCAGATGTAAATAAGGCGGAACAAACGAAATTAGTGTCGAGACGAACAGAGAAAGACCTCAAGCTCTGGAGGCAAGTCACCGGGTGAAATATCTGTTAGAGCGCTGTTCCGAAATTCTCGAGGATCATCGCTTGGATCCTCTATCTGAATGGGGTATTCAGTTTAACAGTCAGGAAGAGGGTTAACGATCCCTTCTAACCTTCTCCACAAATGTGCTGTGACAGGAGGCGCAAGTTGGGTCGGGGATCTATTGAACGAGTATGTTGGCAAGGAGGTCCATAGGGTGGAATTGACTGACCATGAGCGGCCTCATCTCGGCGTTGCACTAAAGACGGTGCTCAGTGTCACAGAATCAACACCGAAAGGAAGAGAGCAACTTCGTGGCAAAACCATAACGGCTCTCCGGAAGACATCTTTGGCGTCTAGGATAACAAGGTGGTTTGTGCGGTGGCGGTCAGTGCGTAATTGGGAGGATTTGACGGCAATGGCCGGATTTTGCCAAGGATTTGTAAGCATGATTATTAATATTAAGGTAGAGGAGTATGAAGGACTGCTAATGCCAAAGGTAGGTCAAAATAATCACCAGACAAACACCAATAACAACACCAAGGATAATGGTGTCTCTCCACCGCCGTGAACTAATCAGGGACACCACTTTATCAATACCAGGTATGGCATCTGCAACTCACATCAGGAACCCAAGTCAATGCCAAAGAGATGGACGCTCACTAATTACGCCCGTCATGCGAGCATTGATGCCTGCAAGAGATGTTCTCTGACGAGAAAACTCGGAACGTGTTTCATATGCTTGTCTTGAATTAAACGGTGTGAGAGAGAACCACTGGTAGGAACACGATCTTACTCAAGCATATCATCCGTCATTCTGTGCGAACTATCGATTCTGCCACGCTCCGCCAGCAAGGAATCGGCCACAGAGGACTTGTAAGCGCTACAGGAAGGGTTAGATTGCGCGACGTGGCGCAAAAGGGGTGTGATGCGCACTCGATGTCATTCCTCACTCCACTAAGCAAATTGGCTTGGTCTAGTGCATGCTGCACATTGGCCTACGGAGAATAACAGGTCATCATTTTTTAGCTGAATAGCCTTGCGGTGACGTGCTTTTGTCCGCCTCAACTCGCGTGCATAATCCTGGTAGACATCCCGGTGTCTTTGAATAGCGCGACTCATAGACTGCGACGGTGGGGTGTCAGAGTCACTTGCGAGAGCATCTAACTGCTCGTTGGTTTCCTCTAGCTAACATATCAAGTGAATAAACAATTGCTACGAAATATGTCACGAGCAAGCTGCGCACCTTTTGGAGCAAATCCTCCACCTCCATTTCCAGGTCCTTCCATCTCTCACTGGATGCGCCAGACTCGATATCATTCTGAGATTTCGTGAGAGTGGACGCAACCCGAGCGTAAGCTGTAAGTTTGGCGTCAAAGAGTGACTCTAGCGTTCGACATTGACGATGAAGAGAGTCGTAATTTGCCATAAGTGTAGTGCGGAGTTTTGTTTGGGGACTGCGCCCATTCTCCTGGTGACTTTAATCATCCTTTCTTATGAAGGACCTCACTGGACAAGACTATCATCCAGGTCGACTTCTAACTTAAGCCGTTTCAGCTGATGTCGATCGTATCATTGACTTTCTACAATCTGGCTGATACCACGATTTCGAGAGATCATCCGTTCCGTTAAACAATCTATCTGGTTTCGTCGAGCACCACTCCTTTCTGTCATTGTTGAATGTCAAGTCGCTCCAATTAATGAAAGATCGTTTCAAGTTGGAAGGAACACAAATCTTGGGAGTCTTTCCAGCAGTTTCGCGCGAATCACGGACCTCCGCATTGACTGAGACCTTGATCACCATGTATCTTGGCTTCAACTACTTCCCTGTGCATGGTCTCATTCATCTCCCACCACACCTAGCTTCTTCCTCGCTCCACCACGGTCACGCAACAAGCCGAGCTACGCTGGGTATTCTCTTCACACTTGAATCTCTAAGGAAGGGCTGCATAGCATTCAGTATATGGTGCGGTGTTGCTCGTGGCTGATTTACAAGCAACGCCAATTTTCATTTTCGAGTCCAGGGCTGATCTTTTGTCTTGATTTGATGCTGACTACGCGCCTTCGCTTGCTTTCTATCTCGGGGATCCCACATACAGCCACTGCCGAAGCACACTGGGGTGTTCTATCTAAAGTGACCTCTGGAATTTATAAATAGCAAGTCCTATATCAACCACAGTTCACCCAGCTAATCTTGACCTTCTAGTACAGACCTCAGCACTGAACACGTGATTCATACGCGTAAATATGAACAAATAACGCTTCCTTCCTCCCCCTCAGAGCCATCGATGAGAAGAATATTCATAGCAGTGCTGGCGCTGCTAAACATTTCTATCAGCCGCGTCGTGTACGCCCTCCCTTCTACATCAAATCCGCATAGCGTAATTGTCAGGCGAGACCTTGGCGATCTTCTTGGCAACAGTGACGACAATCCCTTTCTGGCCCCCATCTCAGAAACATTTCCAAGCTCGATCCACTTTTCTAAATCAAGTGAGGTACCAAATGGCCGGCTTGGGTTCGCATCGGAAACTCTGCAGACGACGCACAGCATCACGCCTCTTTACTCGTACTCGATGTCAAACACACTCGGATCACAAACGGTTTCTGGTGCGAGATCATCATCCACGGCCAGTACTACGAGTGAGACTGCCGAAACCACCGTGGTGGCAACCACTGCGTCGACATCGGACTACCTATCCAGGGACTCGAACGAATGGAAAGTGATTGGTGTCGCCGTAATCGTAATCGGTGGTGTTGCTGGTGCTGCCGTTCTTGTCATCTTCTTCGACAAATGGTGGCGTTTCGTGCGTGACGTTGTCGTCGGCAGGAGCAAGCGTGCGGGGACCGAATTTCTCGTTCCAGACTGGGAGAAAGGAAGCTGGAAGGCCAGAGAGGACAGTTGCCAATATCTATCATCGAGGCCCCACCAGGATGGTGATCTCAGACACCCGTTTCCACCAAGACCAAGCCCATCTCCGCATTTCCCTCAACCATCCCAGGAAGCCTTGGATCATGAGATGGATACAGGATGACATATATGTACCTCGTGTTTGTAAATATAAACGAGCGGCTAGGCCGACGATGGTTCCTTTACTTTATTCTCCCAAGTCTCCTTCCTGGCCGGCATCTTCTTCTCTAAAATATTTGAGAAGACGATGCCTACTACGCCTACGGTGCATATGCTGAGAGCTATGGTTCGGCGTGCGCGAGCTGGTAACGCTGAGGACATCGATTCAGATGTTTTCTTGGTAGAAAGCTACAGGCCCATACCTATGTAAGACTGCCACATCGTCCGGTTGCGTATTGGTTCGTTCCTGGCTTGAGGTTTCCCTTCAGGCATCGTGCTGGGTTTTGCGTGATGTTAAGGTTCCTTTCTCATCAACCGTGATGTTTACCGGTCTGGTATGGAGCCGTCCCAATGACTGGGTGGTCTAACCTCACTCATACAGGCCACTCGTGTTTAGATTGAACACACTGGGACCGTGTCTGGCATCGTTACAGACTCGGGAGGGTGCACCCTCACCATCTCACAGGCTGGCCAAATCTTGGGTGACTGCCATGTCGGTGATTCTATCGCGGTCAATGGAGCCTGCCTCACTGTTACCGAGTTTTTGGACCAGCAAGATGGAGGCTGGTTCAAGGTATGGTTGGCAAACGAGACGCTAGACCGAACTGATTTAGGTGCGTTCATCGAGCTTTGCCGTTGACCCATCGAAAGCCAACTTTCATACAGGTGAACGGAGAGTGGGCGATCAGGTAAATCTGGAACGCGCAGTAGGTGCACATGCTAGATTCGGTGGTCATTTCGTGCAGGTTCGCCCCGTCTTTTCTCGTCGAAATGCCTATCTGACGATTTACCAGGCCCACGTCGATGCGACTGCCACCATCATCAATAAAACGCCAGACGGCGGCTCTCTCCGCCTTATGTTTCAACTCCCCGAGCCAACATCTTCTCGACCGTCACTTCTGCCATACCTTATCCCGAAAGGATACGTCACGATCGATGGTGCATCTCTCACCTTGACCGTCGTGGATGATGCGCAGAGAACCTTCGGCGTCATGCTCATCCAGCACACACAGAACAAAATCACGCTGACACAGAAGCCAGTGGGTGCTAAGGTTAATGTGGAAGTGGACATGGTAGGGAAGTACGTCGAGAAAAGTGTGCTTGCCGCTCTTCGTGGCGATGGGGGGGATATTAGGTCCGTGATTGAGAGTGTGGTGGTGGATGTTTTGAAGAAAAAAGGTGTTTTATGAGGCTTTAGAAGCAAACGTACCTGGTTTATGCACTCGAGAAATCATGAGCTTCAAATCCGTCTGAGAGCTACACCGCGTTCCTTGATACGTACAAACGTCTCCACAACATCGAATGGAGCGTGCGCCGAAGATCAAGGTCTGTCCGCTCCCATAACGACCACTGGCTAACGGTTCTGACCAGAATTAAACCCAAGCTGGTCGCGGTCATGAAGAATGAACCACCATCCAATCGGAAGCCTTCATCTCGAAGTGGATGCCCAAGACCGCCCTCACCCTCAAAATCTGGCCTTCAAGCGACACCATCACCTCTCGGGGTGATACGTCCCAAATCCAAGGTCAATACCAGCGCGACTACCCGCAAGACTTCCGCCGGAGTCTCCGGAACCAGTGTAAGCACAAGTAGGAACAATGTCAGTACTACGCCTCGAGCACGTTCCCCAAGCAAACCGTCGCTCAAACCCCGTAGTCGCCCGCCTTCGCCAACATTAAAATCCCCCACCACACCACTAGTATCCCCTGCCCAGGCGGCCTCATCTTCGTTTGAATCGCGGCAGCTTTCCCTCTCACCAGTTTCTCCACAGGAATCTCTTGGAACAAGGGAGAAAACGCGCCACGGCAGTGTTTCCCTTCATCATGCGCTTTCATTTACGTCTCTTCATACTCGCACATCCTCCGTATCATCAGGAGTGTCGTCATCCAATTATTCGACACTCCCACGCGACGATCCTAGACTGTCGCAGGTTGCGGTCATGCAGGGACGAGTCAAGGCTAAAGTTTCTGCTATGGCTAAACAAGCCGAGATGGCCAATTCACTCCCACCCTCGCCGACACGTTCCTCACATCGCTTGAGGGCTCCGTCCGTATCGTCCAGTGTTTCTTTGAACTCTGCCCTTTCATCGCCACCAAACCTGACATTTTATCCGATAACAACGGCTACTCCAGCCGCAAATCCACATCGTTACGCTACAACCAGACCCAGTCCACCGACGAGTGCCCGCATTCACTACCAGATGTTCCCGTCCAATGACGGAACTGGCTCGTTATCAAACCTGGATTCCCCTTATGTTACCACGCCTTTACACTCGCCACCACACTCTGCACTCTCCTTTTCTTCGCGATCCTCTGCCTCAAAACGATCCTCGGTGTCCTACCTCACTGAACCTTCTGAAGACATCCTGAGCAGTGCGCCGACGCGTGCTCTTTCTGCCCGCCAACTGACACCCCTAGGTAACTACGATGCTGCTCCTGGCCTTGACTCACCAGCGACGAGCGAGATCAGACCCACCTTTGAAAATCTGTCTTTTGAGCAAGAGGTAGAAAGCGAAGATCGAAAGGTCAAGGCCGAGGCCAAGTCAAATCGAAAGGTACCGTAGTTCGGTACTCATTGACCTGTTAGGACGCTTTAGTGTTTACGTACTCCCCCGTCCAGATCGCCGATTTGGAGATTACGAACCGTTCCCTCCTAGCGATCAACGCCTCGCTCGAGTCCGCAAAGCACCGACAGGCCAAAGAAATTCGCGAATTGCGACGGAAACTTCGGGAATCAAGGCTTATTCTCCCACCCCCAGCCTACCGAGCCGTCAAACCATCCGAGGATCACGACGACTCCGCGGAGGAGGACGAGGATGAAGGGGCAGAGGGGGGGAAAGATGATCTAAGGGACGAACTCTACGAAAGAATCAAGGTCATGTTAGAGGGACTTTTGGAGACTGGGAGAAGAGCACTGGAATCCCGGCCGAAAGATTTCCCAGAAGGCGGGACAAAGGTACTTAGTGCGGAAGAGGTTCGCAGCTGGAGGGATTTTGGTGATGATGCAACGGACCTCGGAGTCGACCAGAGTCATGAAGATATTGATTTGGGAATAGATGGGGGGAATGGCTTGGAAGGCTCTGCTCCCCCTTCCCACATTACCTTGTTGGACAGTAGTAACGATTTCCTGTCAGAGGAAGAGGTGGAGGCTATGACATTGACGCAGGTCACGACTTGACAATCTTGCCATGAATTCATACAATAGAAGGATACATTATACACAGGTACCCAGCCAGAATGCTCCTCGACGGAAGTCTATTCATCCTCTGCTATCTTCTGAGCGCGCTTTGCCAACTTGAAAAGAGGGTTCAGCTCTGGAACGAAAGCCATGTGATAAACACTTACAGCGGCAGCCAAGTCCAATTGTCCCACAACGGCCGGTTTAGCTATTCCTGGGGCAGCAGGAGCTACCACGGGCCTTGGAGCTACGGGTATTGGTGGTTTACTTGGGATCTTTGGAGTAGTGCCAGGTTTCGGACCTGGCGGAGGAGGTCTCGGTTTGTTCGGTAAGGGCTTAGCTACAGAACTTGGAGGGGCTGGACCGGTTGAAGTTCCATCTGATGCACCAGAAGGGGGCACAGGTTTCTTCCACGGTTTTGCGGAATCGTTCGAAGTTGTCATACCCGGGAAGACAGCAATGGGTTTAGCCGAAGAGTCGGCCGTCAGGGCCTGAGTCGAGGACACTGTGGCTGGCATGGCTGGCGGGGGTCGACGACTAGGCGGTGGCGGAGGAACGGGTGTAGTTCTAGGCTTTGGGAGAACGAGTTCCAAATAATTATACGGTGCCCAACCTTCACAACCATCTTTTTTGACCAACCACCAACCGTTGTCTTCCTTTTCAACCAATTCAACAAGGTCATCCTTCTTCAATGACATCTCGCCTTCTTGCCCGTCGAACGGGAATTTGGCCCGGTAAATCGGAACCTCTGGATCAACGGGTTCGGGTTTTACTGGGGGACGTGGAGGAGGAGGTGGAGGAGGAGGTGATGGTGAACTAGTAGCAGGAGGGGCAGAGGGTTTGGTTGATATAAATTTTGCAGGGACTGGAGCACCATAGGCGGTCGATACAGAAGAGGATTTCCCGGGAAGAGGCTGTGCAACCGGTTTTGGTTTATAGACTGCCTTCGGCTTCTTTTGGAGGCGGCGGTTTGTCAAAAATATTTCCGGTAAGCGAAAATAGGAGATGCTACGTACAGAAGGGCCACCTTGCCTCAAAAGTTTGCCTTGAGTGATGGGACGAACATTGCCTGGTTTTCTCTTTGCCGGAGGTCGAGATGTACTATTGGGTGGCTCACCCGATGGCACGTGAACAGTATGACTCTTGTATACATCATTCTTTTTCACTGTTTCATCCTTGACGAATTTGATTTGAGCCTTTTTATCTTTCTTCTTGAGATAATCGACACTAGAATGTGTTCGATTAATCGGGCGAGATAGGCAGGAACGCTAGACCTACGTTGGCCCGATGAGCAGATTGATACTGGCTTGCGTGAGTTGAAGAAGATTGGTGGTGAGTTCCGTTTTGAAGTAACAGCTGATGATAGGATCTCCTTCCTCAGAGGCACTGCAATTCAGGCACTGAGTCTAATGTTAGTAAACATACGAGGAAAGGATATTTGAATCTCACAATCCAATCGTCTTGAAGGTTGGACATCGCAATGCCTTTGATAGTGATCAGAGGTATTTTTCGTTCAAGGATTGTACCCTCTTTCTGTGTGGTGATTATGATGTGGACAGCCTTTTTAGTCTGGAGTTGAAATTATTGAGCATAAAGGTACGGAGGGCGAACGAGGTATCATACCACCACAATAAATCGAGGACTAGGTTTACTTGAACGACCTAATTTGGAGACCAATAAATGAATCCTGGCGCTGAAAGTAACTTCGTCCGCTTTGGTAAAGTTAGTAAACATAAAATCTAGAATAGAGGAGGAATCTTACCCCCGAGACCGCAAACTGAAGCGAGCTCGTCACCCAATGCACTTTTCCCTTTGACATCCAGATAATCGCCCATGAAACGCCGATAGCTTAGTAGACTGAAACGCCTCCTTTCCTTTCTGCCAGCAAGTACCTGATGCCCGTAGTCGCGAATTTGAGCATATTTGATGCCCTCTTTGTTGTTTTTCCAGAACCGCTGGATACGGCGTGCACATTCATTCTTGTAGCGCATGTAGTTCCGATAAGCGCGCTGAATACGAGCAGCCATGTTATGCCAATATTTGTCTCGCATCGTCTCCAGAGCAAAAAGCTATAAGCAGCGTCAGCGGTATAAAATACAAGCGAATTCGTACAACATACGGTTTCTGGGTTCTTTATAAACGCCTTTGTGACTCCCATTTGCCACTCACCTTTAGCAATGCCGGTATCTTTGAGAATCCGCTCGCAACCTGATTTAGCATCTCCTTGCCAGATGTACTCCCCTGCATAGGAGGTAGCAGGAGAAAGCAAATAAAATCGTTCTACCACCTTTTCAAAGGTGTTCCTGTAAGCAAAACCAGCTCGCCGAACTCTGATGTTTTCTTGTAAACCTAGATATTTTATTTGATGAAGGATTGCTTTCGAGTCGTATTCGGAAGAGCTCCGATTTGAATTCGGTTTGACGGTGCGAATGTACGAAGGCTGGGCTTTCATCAGGTTATCGACGAGCGCTCCAGCCGACGCCTAGAGGTGAGAAGTATAGATTGGACTAGTGTTTACATAGACGGAACCTCACTTTGATTCTATCCCCAGCCGTAGGAGGCCTCTTCTTGCTGTTTGGGTCCGGACGATCAGGGAATAGAGCCTGCAGAAAATGATTCTTGCTGCTAGCAACCAGATCTAGCAAGTCTTTGACCAGCGAGTCCTTGTTCTTGTCTGTCATACCAGCAACATTATATGTCACATCTCCGGCGTAATGCTTAACCAAAAACTGAGAACCGCGAGATTCGAAATGCGGGTTGCTTGCAAGCACTGATGTACGTTGTATAAAGCTATTGTCGGCGGCAGATGGGTCGGCATGTGCTGTAGCGCAAGCGTCATTCAGTGCGGCAAAAATGCCCGGCGGGCGACGTTCTTCAATAAGGTCACACACGATCTTGTTGTTGAAAAACTTGATCGGTGTCCATTTGATTTGTTCTCTGACGTATTCTTCCTGCTCCGTCTTCAGGGTTAATTCTATGAAGATCTGCTGTAACTTCTCGTTAACGTAATTGATGCAAAGTTGTTCGAACGAATTGTCCTGAGGGCAGAGGTTTTTATTGGAACAGTATACCTGTCGAGTTCGGGACTAACCTCGAAGATTTCGAATCCAAAAATGTCCTGTCGACATAACTCTGAGAACGAAACGAAATTGCAGGCGACAAACTCACTAAGATACCGATGACATGGGCGCTAGCCGCTCGAGGTTTCATGGATACATTGATTCTTGAAACAATCCACTCGAAAAGGTTGTTGTATACTGCCTTCGCTAGCGCATCTCTGCCCGAACTGGCCTGAGCTGGGTTGAGAGGGACGTCATAGATGGATCCTCTTCGTCCACCTCGCTGGGTCTCTACCACCCTCGAAGTCAAGACTTTCTGAAGGAGTGTCGGATCCACATCAATGAGATAGGCAATAAAATCCGTCACGCCCGAGTCCGCAATCTTTGAATTCCCGTCATCCATTTCTTCGAATTGTATATTCC
Source organism: Porpolomopsis calyptriformis (assembly GCA_951640195.1). Classification (NCBI taxonomy): domain Eukaryota; kingdom Fungi; phylum Basidiomycota; class Agaricomycetes; order Agaricales; family Hygrophoraceae; genus Porpolomopsis; species Porpolomopsis calyptriformis. The sequence goes on from OX621164.1 coordinate 2,600,821, forward strand.
CGAGCCATAGGACGGTGGCAAGCATACGAAATATCTCGCTTTGTTCTTGGTCGCTAAGTCCGATGACCTGCATCGCTCTCTGGGATGCATGAGATGAGCCTGCGTGAGAAGATACACTGTGCGTACAATGGTCTCTCTATAGTCGTGTATATCATCAATGTCTTGAACTATTAGGCAATTGCTCAGGCTGGTATACAGATAAGCCTCTGGTCCTTGCAAACCAAACATTTCTACCGATGATTATCAGCGACGTTCAAAGGGGGATGGACTTGACGATCACCTCGCTGATCATCTGAAGCCCCTTTCGTGAATTGATAGAAGATGTGAAAATCGCGTTCATTTTCGATCTGACCCACGACGCGTCCTTTTTCCAGCAAGTAATTAGTAATTTGAGCGCCAACAGGTTCTCCTTGTGTGTTGAACATGATCTCTAGATATTTCCCCTGAGTAAATATTAGTTGTAATGAAACGCTCGTTACTGCTGCGGCTCACATGTCGACTCGAGTTGTTGTTGCGAAGCGTCTTGGCGCAACCGAAACTTTCCAACAGAGGGTTCGTGGCCAAAACCATCTCTTTGATTTCTTGGATGCTGCTGTCTTGGCCACCGGAAACCGCAGCAATGTACTGCATAATTCGCTTTGCCGCCTCCGTTTTGCCAGCACCAGATTCGCCTGATATGATAACACATTGATTTTCGTGATAAGCATTCATGTTGTAGTACGCCGTTTCCGCAATACTGAAAACATGTGGCGGGACTTCTAGCCTGTTCTTTCCGGTATATTTGCGCAACACCTCTTCAGAATAGATGCCGAGATCTGGGGTTGGTAACATTAGGGGAGCGATCTGTACGTACATCGTAATGTCAGACCTCGGAAAGGATTTACGGAGATGAGGACTGCTCCGATATATGTGTAAATTTCGGCACTGGTCCACCGTTTCTGGAGATTCTCGTTGATGCTTTCGTTGCTAATGGTTGTCAGAAGAGTCATATCCGACACTCCCACTTGCTTCTTCTTGAAGCCTTCCTTCCAATCGGCCTACTCACCACATTATGGAATGGTCATGCCGTCTCAAATGAAAGATCGAACCTTTGCAACCTTTGCAACACCACCAGTTTTCTTCGGAGCACCGGCAGGTTTCTGTCCTGCCTTCTTGGATTTCGCCTGTGTATACCCTTATGAGTACAGATGCAGCTTGTGAAAGAGGATCCCTGCTAACCATATGGATGGAAACGAAAAGTATGCAAGCTCGATTGATTGCTACGGGTTGTTTGCCGCAGCTGTCGGAAACCTCCGCTTATGATAAAAAACAAAAATGAACCTGGCCCGGATTGAACGGACGACCTTGTGGATACAAATAGCATAACTAACTGGAATCACACGCGCTACCACTGCGCCACAGGTTCGCACTTAGAAATTACAAGGTTGGGATTTATGCCGACATGCACCGCAGATTACTAAACATACTAATTAAGTCAAGTTGCCTTCCCATATCCATATACATGTTTCGCCAGCTTGCCAGGCGATACGCAAGGCCAGATATAGTGGAGCTAAGGAGAGCGATATCTATCCAGGTACAGTCCAAGCATTGTATTGAGCTCCCCACGTTGAAGAAATCCTAGTCGTTGCTCCATGGATCACCAGAGGCCAAGCAAGCCGGAGATCTTGAGATGCAACAACATTCGAGGATAGTCGGACGAGGGAAATATATCCATGGGTTCGAAAGTAAGTGGATTCGATACATTCCTCTCATTCATCTAATAAAGTGGTATGAATAGACCACCGCGTAAAACCTGGTAAGGCAGAGGACTACAAAAAGGCAGCGTGAGTCCGTCTATCTTGACATTCACGAAGCCTCATAAGGATCCGATCTAACCAGGGAGCAGTATTATACCGGTATCAAAGACGATCCCGATCTCCACATCAAACTGTCAGGAAGCTGGGAAACCATCGTTGGAGAACAGGATAGCTTTGTTCACATTCTCGAATACGAGAATTATCATGGATATGACAAAACAACAGATCTCATACGTCGGTCGAAAGTAAGTATATGACATGTATGACTTCTTGAGACTCGTTGAGGACTGAACTTGACTAGCACACGAAAGCCTACCAGGAAATGATAACATTCTTGACTTCACGCTCTTTGCAGCTCAACCAGGAATTTGCCTTCTTTCCCACTGCTCCTCCCCGAGTGCAAGGAGGTATTTTTGAACTGAGATCATATCAACTCAAGCCAGGTGTATTATTGGAATGGGAACATATTTGGTAAAGCTGAAAACCTTGGGCATCCTGATGGCGAGGCCGATATTAATGAATTCCCATTATAGGCGGAGAGGTATCGAGGCCCGACGAAAGTATGTAGCTCCAGTTGGAGCATGGTTCTCGCAAGTGGGACGCTTGCACCAGGTCCACCACATGTGGCAATATCCGTATGTTTTCCGCTGATTTGGTCCTTTTTCCTGACACCCGCCTATCTGAAAGGAGCATGGAGGCGAGGAAAGAAACGCGCGAAGAAGCTTGGCAGCTAGATGGATGGGCTGAAACCGTATCCAAGGTGAACGTCCCGGGTTGTGTTTGTTACCCCCAACTTATCCCTTGGCAGACAGCTCAGTTGACAAAGATCATGGATTCCTTCATTCTTCTACCGTTGCCTTTCAGCCCGCTGAAATGAACCAATAGCTTATTTTCGAGAAGGATGATCAAGTCATCCCATCTTGGTGTGGCCTGAATCTACTTTATTCCCACTAGAAGGATATCTCGTACCAGCGTCCTTTGCGGTAAGACAGTCTGAGAAATGTAGTCAGAGTACCTTGTTGAATAAACAACAGCCAACCTGGCGAAGATCGTGGTCAACCATGCTTTCTGCCATCTTACGTGTATCCCTAGATCCTTTACTTCGAGCTTCCCTTTTCCTGTTTCCTGCCGTGGCGTTCAAATGTCTTCCAGTTCTCGTATACCTTCCGCACGACACCCCACCGAGATTCTTCGAGGTCATCCTCCCACTCTTCTTCTATCCGCCAGCCTTTTACTTCGGCAACTATTTTCAGCATGTCCCATGTTCTCTTTGTGCAATGGTCCATATTGTCAATGTCAGATTCCACAAGAATACGAGACGGTGAGCAGCTTGCTATTAGCGATTTGTGGTTAGGAGATCGACCGTTGATGATAGTGGAGAGGGATAAGTAAACGTTTGGGTGTTTTTTCTGTTGTAGATCGTAAATAAATGTAAAAAGTCGAGAATACCTAGTCACCTCCATATTCTTCCACGCTGGCGGACTAAAACCACAGCTATGAATATCGACACAAATATTGTCCCATTTATCACCGTGAGTGTTATGCATTCGCTCAAATAGCTGCATTGTGTCCTTTTGAGATCTGACACTGTGAAAACTGACGTTCCGACCTAGCTCCACGGCGACATTCAGCTGTGCTTCGAGAATGAGCACTTGATGCTTTATTGGAATCGCGAAGGGGGTCCGTTCGCGAGGCGACGATAAAAAATGGAGAGGGACACGAAATGAACGATCGAGTCCTACTTCTCCAAGCATAGCCAGCGGAAAAGTTTGCAAGTTAAGACGCAAATCCGACAGGAGGTTATCCAGAGTGATCGGATCAGGGAGAGCGGGAAGAAGCTTTTCAAATATCTCAGATTCGCCTTCGGTAGAGATCTGGAATAGTTGTCGGTAATGATCCTCCTTAGAGGACACAGGCAAAAGTGTTATCCAGTGGGTAAACCACGGATGGTAGCCTAGCGACTTGGCAGAAAGATGAAAAGATGAATGAGATGTAAATCCAATAAATGATGAAGGGCAGTATAATATTGACCGAAAGAGGGTACAACATTTGGACATGTTTCAGCCAATTGACGAACAAGGGGTTGGTCAGATGGCCTCGTCGACATCGCACAGATTTTGATCTGAAGATTGCTTATTGAATCCGGAGATATTGGGGCGTCGGTGGGGTGGCAGTGAACATCAACTACATGACGAAGAACAGCAGTACCGGGAAGCAATGCTTCAGCGGAAGGATTCATGGGAGTAGCCAAAATGTGGTCTTGCTCAAAGGTGTAGACAAACACAAATAATGCTATCTTCATTCTCTCTTTTGAAACGAGCGAAAACGAAAGCTATCGCCAGGATTGTAAACATGTGTCGTCGAGTCACTCTCGATACGTCTCCTCCTATTAATCGGGGAACGAAGGACTTTCTGGATAGAGATGCTTTCCGAAAGAACATTCAAATTCTTGCAGCGCGTATCCCTGCACCGAAAACAGGGCTCGTGCTGAAGTCAGCAGTTATGAAAAAGTTTTCTCAGTCTTATTTTGCTATGCGCAACCGAGTGACGATTGCGTTTAGGTTTTTGTTGAATCTTCCGAAAATACGGAACGTCGTTTGCGATCCATTTAACCCAGACGGGGATCGCCTCGTTTTACTCAGAATATCAAATGAAGGTACAATCCATACTGGTTGGACGGAAAATCTATGCTTATAACTTACCAAGTTAGATGAGTTGACCTTCGATGCAAGGCAATATTTGGTTGCGGAATCCAATGGCCTGCAATCATACACTGTCAACCTCGACTACAGTTACTGGACAGCAGGTACAGCCATTCTATGTGTTGAGCGCTGAAGCCACACCGTAACCTCCAGTGGATAGATGAAATACTACAGGCAATTCTCCCAGAGGACATTTGCCAAAGCTCACCTACAGGTTTCGCAATGACTGGGCATATTGGTCAGTCATTAATTATACCTGAGCCCTTGGCAACACCTCTGCTCACCTGTTAGGCATTAGCTCACGTAAACCTTGGCGATGAGTACCTCCCGTATAAGTATATCATTGGCCAAGTCTTCTTAGACGTGGGTAGAGGGAAGTTTTATTGAGCCGGATCCTAATTGTGGCTCTCAGAAAAACAAAAAAATCAAGACCGTTGTAAACAAGCTGGACACCATCGACCACCAGTTTCGGTTCTTCAAGATGGAGCTACTTGCCGGGGAACCAGACTATGTTGTTGAGCATGTTGGTGTGACCCCACTTCTTTGAACGAGTATTAATGAGTCTACAGCATGAATCAAACTGCCGCTTTACATTCGACTTCACACAAGTGTACTGGAATTCCCGGCTGCATACAGAGCACGAACGCCTTGTGCACCTTTTCGAACCCGAAGATGTTGTGGTCGATGTATTCGCAGGCGTTGGTCCATTTGCTATCCCGGCCGCGAAAAAGGGCTGTGCGGTTTTGGCGAACGACCTCAATCCAAACAGTGCGAAGTACCTTTTAAAGAACGCCCAGGACAATCGAGTGTGTTTCACCCCAAAAAGAATATGAAATGTCTCAAACATATCAACAGGTGGCTGATTTAGTGCGAGTCTTCTGTGAAGATGGTCATGATTTCATTCGCACAGTGACAAGGCAAATATCTGAGAACCCTTTCCCATCATACTCTAGTCCCCGGCCGAGCAGAACGCAGGAAAGAAAACTTCAAAAGCAGAAACAAGCTGCCGAGACTTGCGAATTGTCAGGAACCGGCTTGAAAAACGAGTGTGGATTGCAGCGTTCGCGTATATCACATTATATCATGAATCTGCCCGATTCTGCGATCCAATTTCTAGACGCTTTTCGTGGGGTCTTTTCGGCGATCAATAACAACGGACGGGACCTCGGCAATATCTATTACAAAATGCCCATGATTCACTGTCACTGCTTCACTAAGGAATTGGATTCCGATAAAGCTGAGGCGGATATAAGGAAGGTATGTATATCCCCTTCAAGCGTTGTGGAGTGAGCTGAATCAGCTTAAAAGAGAGTGGAGGAGAAGCTTTACCACGAGCTGCCGCGAGGTACCTCGTTTCACCTGGTACGCTCCGTTGCGCCAAACAAGAATATGTACTGCGTCAGTTTTAGATTACCCACAGAGGTAGCATTCTCGTCTTGAATTTTTGTAGCTAGTAAAACGCGATGTGTCTATCCCCCTCACACGACTACGGACTAGGTTGCGGTAGCCATCGCGTGGCTGAAAACGCGATCACGTGCTGGACGCGGCTGTGTTTGTAGATATTTGGCATACCATTTCCTCACTCTACTCACAATCTGCGAGCAAACCATCTAATATCTTGTCAAAAGAATCCAACAGACACGGAACTATATGAAGAATTCATCGAATCGGGGTACGAGCATGAAAAAGAGTCAAGATGGCTGGTTTAAATGTCTGATTCACAGAATCGCACAACGCTGCACCACAATCTGAACCCGTCAAACAAACTACCGAACGCGATACACTCGGGTTAGTCTGTAATAATCTAAACCAAGAGGTCTGGCCATGTCCGTTTCCTTACTTCTCAACATCTGAATGCGTTGCTACTGCACGTGGCAGATCAACTCCAAATCACAAGCCGTTCACGGGTCGCCCTCTCACTTTTCGGACAATTTTGAAACTCGGGGAACCAAACTCGAATGGGAGGAGAACATTCTTGATATCCAACTACGCGAGTCGGAGGCAAGCGTAGAGCAACTCAGCTCCACTTCCATGTTTTCCGTTGACCACCAACGTCACGAGCACTCGCGATCCTCTTCTCTTTCAGACGTCCGTCCCCAGCCAACGGAGATGGAATCTGGATCACAAGACGCGAACGATGAATTTGTTATTATTCGTTCCGAGCCAAAGGAGAGCATCATGCAGCAACAAAATGGAACTATGGTTGCCAGACATGTCCCTAGCGAAGACCCATCTCCTTCGTTTGATGAAGCGGCAGCCACATACGTCGAACGCCTTCTTGCTGCCATCGAAAGATTGCGTGGTGAAAGGGATGATTTGAGGCGGAATGTGCACTTCTTGGAAGCCGAGGCGAAGATCGCGGCGCAGACCTTGGAAGCTAGAAAAGCCGACGTTTGTAACCCCTCTGGAGCTGTGACTCCCGAGACTTTATCGGAGGGCGTTCGTAGTTCGTCTGTTGATGTAATGGCAAGCGAAAAACTCGAAAGTCGAAAGAGTCCATCGTTCAGAAAGATGGAACTGGCTGCCTCTGCGTCAGCCATTGTCATTGGGCATATACAACAGGAGGCAGACGTCGTCACTGATCGTCTTTCTGTGGTCGTTGAAAACCTGCGCCGTCAACTCGAGGAGAAGGAACAACAGGTGGACGCTATGGCTATCAGTCTTGAGGCCGCCAATTGTTGCGTTGGTGATGTGACGGCAAAGCAGGACGACTTACAATCCCAGGTGTCCAGCTTACAGTCCAAAAACAACGATCATCACCAGGAAATCGATCGACTCAAGAATGCACACCAAGAGACTCAAGATACCTTGACGTGCACAATAACCAGCCTTGAAGAGGTTACGGCTTCTCTCAAGCAGGTCGAATCCGAACGGGATACACTAAACCTACATATCACTAATCTCCAGATCGATCTCCTTCGTGCACAACAAACTGCCAACGAGGCAGAAACCCTATATAACGACCTTCGATATCGCCAACTATCGTCTGTACCATCAGATAAAGTTGTGGAATCTCTCGGAATGCAGATCAACGAGCTGGAGGAGCGTGTATTACGACGAACAGAACAGATTGGAATTCACCAGCATGATATTAAGCGTTTGGAGACGAATTTACGGCTGCAAGAAGAGAGGGTTGGAGAGATGACAGCGGAGCTAGAGACGCTCAGCACGCAGAAGGACGCGATGGTGGAGGACTGTGCCGATGCCAGGGAAGCGAGGGATGAAGCGATCCGGAAGGCAGAGGAGATGGAAGTGGAAGTGGAAGGGTTGGAAGCGCGAGCGGAAGGTTTGGAAGGGAAACTGGAAAAGGTCGAGAGAGAGCGGGACGACGAAGTGAGGACCCTCGTCGGTATTGTGTTCGACCTCGCCAGTCGCTCTCGAGAAGCAAAGAATATCGCGAAGGCGAAGACTACGATGGCAGTCGAGGACAAAACTTCTACTGACACCATTCGACATCTAACTTTGGCCCTTGCGACTTCACAAGTTAAGTTGAAACGAACAGTACATTCCATTCGAGAGGCAGAAGCCACAAGTTCCCTGCAGCCAGACGGGGCAGTGGAAAAAGGCCCTTCCGCTCAGGACCCAATGGAACTGATTGATCTCAAAAATCGACTGGATCGTACGTCGAACGAACTCGAACAAGTTAAACGGCTTCATGCTGATGTAGAGGCCTCTCACCGTGGCGCGTTGGATGAAGCCGCCTGCTTCAAGCAAGAGCTTGCAGATCAAATCCGTGCCGCTGCTGATCGCGACGAAGAGTCGGAAATTAAACTGGGAAAACTACGAGCGGAACATGCTGACGAAATCGGTCATCTACGAAAACAACTCGATACTCTCAGCGAGGAGATCAAGGGCTCCAATGATTCTCGGACTAAACTTGAAAGTCTACGAGAAAGTGCTGTCGAAGAACTCGCCCGAACCGAAAAAGAGCATGAAATCCGCCTCACTCGTGCCACCGAGCGATTGCGAGAGGTTATCCTTCACCTGGAGTCTGAAGCAGCTAGACGCACAGACCAATTGGTTAGTTTGCAGGCCCAGCTCGATACCTCTTCGCGGGAGGTCAGTCAAATCACTCGCAAGCTCGAAGAAGAAGCGAAATCCCGCGCAGCCGAACGCGAAAGATACGTGAACGAGCTAGCTTCCGCGGTCGAACAATGTTCTCGCGCTGAAACCAACCAAACGGATCTTCGCCAAGAGCTGAATGATGGTCGCAGAAAATTGGAAGAAACCCGAATTGCGTTTGAATCGTTGCAAGAAGAGAAAACTAACCAACAAATGGAAATGACCAACCTTGCAGCAGAAATCCAACGGTCTATATCCTTAAACCGATTTTTGGAGAGTCAAGCAAGAGACAAGTACATCTGATTTTTTACCATAAGGTAGAGGATATTGGCTAATGAAACTCCTTGACAGTGAACGCGCAATCACGTCGCTCAAAGAGACTCTTGAGTGTACTCGTGTAGACTTGGCCAACTCGGAGAAATCGGGAAAGGCGGCAGAGATCAATCTTTCTTTGAAAACTGCTCAACACGAACGGGCTATGTCTAACCTACTCCGGGAATTGACGGAACTTCGTTCGAAACCAGCCCTCGAAGGATCCATGGCAAAATTGGAAGAGAGGAACGCTGAATTGGAAGAGTTGTTGAAGAGTAAGTGTGCTGAGATCGAGGAGAATGACGATCGTTTCATCGAGTAAGTCTCTATTCGCTGTTCCTTTGACACTTTTGACCTTGTATACGGATAGGATGTTGAAAGAGAAAAAGAAACTCTTAACCAAAATTGATACACTTTCTCGCAAGGTGCAAAACTTGCAAAGTAAACCTACGGCTTGCCCGCCAGCTTCAAAGTCAGCGTCTGAGACCGCCATCTCGAGTTCAAAAGGCCCTCCATCCAGTACTCCCACCCCCTCCGTCCCAATTCGATCTCGATCGAATACTGTCGCGACTCATCCATTCCCTACGCATCCTCTAAACGATAATGCGACACCTATTCGCGCTATTCCCGGCAGCCGGGCCGTTTCTGGGCCGTCCTCCCTAGCACCCCTGAAAATACGCACCATTGAAACACCAGAAAGCTTTCCAAGTCACACAACTCCTGATCCGTTACTCTCCGCGTCGCTGAGAAGGAAACGGAAGGTACCTGATGACTTCGAGACCTGCGACGGCGTCCCTCCCAAAGGATTTACCACGGAATGCCTCCCAAGTGATGACATTGAGAATTCGACGCCTCGCCTTCGTCGGGCACTGCAGAGTGTTCCAGGATTCACGCCCGTCCGGACCCGCATCCCAACCCCAAAGAAAGAGACAGCAAAGTCCATCACGGATGTCACAAACAAAGCACGATCGACCCCCTTAACTGCCCCCCAATTCGCGCAACCGACAAAACGTAGTTGGCTAGGGAAGATCAGAGGGATTTCGTCGCAATCGACCAGTCGGGCTCCATTAAGGGACTGATATGCGTATTATATAATATCTTTCATCCCCCATCTTATATTCGGGACACCACGTATTGTGTACTACTCATTGATCCTATATATTTCAGCATGTTTTCCAAGCATCCAACAACCTATGATGATCTGTCATCGGAGCTACGAGAAGAACACGATTGGCAGGTGGGTGACCTAAGATCGTTCGAATACCTGTTGGACGTCACGTCATTCGCCATCGAACCCTTGTCGGGCCTCCTTGCTATCGGTATCGCCGAACCTAGCTCTCACGATGATCGCTGGAATTAATCTAGAACTTTAAGGAACCGCGAGCGGGGTCATCCACATATTTGGGGGTCCCGGGGTGGAATTGAAACAAACTCTGCCCCACTCCATAGGCATCAAATTCCTCCATTTTGCTCCTTCAGTGTACAAGCTTGTCTGCATCGGTAATGCTATCTATCTTCACGTCGTCGCATAACTGAACACTTCAGATCTGCCGTAGATGATAATAATCAGCTCTGTTTCTGGGACCTCGCGGCTATTGAACGCAAACACACGGTTTTAGCGGGTTTCCGCCAGACTGTGAAGTGAGACGCAGCTTGTTACAATGATGAGATCAAGCTTTACAGCCCCAATATAGCTGTCTCACAATATCACCTTCTCATGCACACGTTTGTCTCCGCGCCTTACTTATTGTCCCCGGAAGATCTAAATTCAATTAGGCTTTCATCGCCCTGCAATCAGGGGAGATTGAAACGTATGATTTACTTTGTCTGCAGAAATCCCCCTATACTATCCCAAATATGTGGGCTCTTTATGAGGACAAGATTGCTGGTACAGAGATGTTGACTGTTTCGAGTCTCGCAGAGTGATTGTTTCATTACATTTCACTGACTACCGCTATTTACTGTTTTGAATTCTAGCTGCACACCTATCGATCTGGTGATCCATCCCCGAGATCTCAACTTGGTGTTCGTTGCATATAGAGGTATGTCCTATACCCCTTCTGAAATTTGCCAGTTCGCTTTTCTCTCAGCATCGGTTCCCAGGGGGTATCATTCTGTCGAATCTAGTGAGCAACACATCTCGGTTGATTTATTTCTCCCAACAACGACCATCCTCAGACTCAACGCAACACGATCCATGCATATGAACTGTCTTCGCCACCGGGCATTCCAGAAGGAGCTGGTTACACCAGTAAGGTATGGTATTTGGCCGTTCTACTTCCAACTAATTCAAATTCGATTTCTTAAAGCACCGTCGACTCTCCGTGACAGCGTTGGCTATTCACCCAGCTGGCCACCTATTTGCTGTGGGTTATGCTGACGGTTCCATTGCATTCTGGTCCGTGGAAGATAGTGACAAGCCACTACTTGTCAGAACAATAGACGACGGAGACATCAATATCGTTGAGATGCATAAACTAGGGGAGGGTTTGGAGAGCACCGAAGACGCACACGCCACGTCCAGCTCAGGTTCCTTCCGGGAACCTATTATTAAACTTTCATGGAGCGGATTTCCGAATCCTTCTGATCTTTGGGGCGGAGAAACCGCACTGACTGTGTTAGGGGGATTGGCGGTTGACCACGCTATTGGCCTCACCGTCCAATGGTTTCCGGTCATCGATCTGGTCCAATCGCCAGTTTCTCCTGTCGTGGACGCTGACTTGTCCAAACAGGAAGGGATTCGCAAATCTCTCATTCCGTCCCAAACCTTCTTCTTATCGACGCCGGGAATAATTCAAGACTTCTTGCTCATTCCCCGCAGTAGCCCTCATTTTTCAGGATCGTTTGATCCAATTGCCATACTCCTATTGTGCGACTGCGACGGAGACACTCGCTCTACAGATGCATATCAATTTCCTTCTCCTGCCTCTGTTAAATCAAGTGCCCCCTCCCTACTTGCTACGGCTTCTGCAGATGCACAGTCGGTCGGTAAGGTTGACAATCCCTTGCAACTTAGACTTCCCAATCCCCTTCGGAATGGCAATGATGGCGTACTTGATGCCCAACTTGTGAATCTCGACCACGATGCCTATAAGCAGCTTGTGCTTGAGAACACACTTGAGAGTGATAGTCTCCCATTAAGTGGGGGAGTTGCTTGGACGAATGATTGGTCACTCAACGAAAAGACATTTGTAAAGGTCTGTCTACTACATTGTGTCCTTAGATTTTGTATTCTTACTTTGCCTTCACCTAGTATCAATGTCCTCGTATCTTGGTGACTACACATCGCAACCTCACTGTACAATTCCAAGACATTAGCGCGCAACTACTCATCAATGCTGATCAGTTGCCCATCCAGAACGACTTTCCACGTTTGCTACCCGATCTTACTATCGACTTGATGTGTATCTTGCTAGACCCCATCCTATCTCACCGAATTTGCTCAACAGCCCCCCCTCAGACTCCTATTGATTCGGTGCATCTTGCTAAGGAATCTCTCGAGTGTGCTGTGGTGCTCCAGACCGGAGAGGTGGTTATTTTCCGGATGAGGTCGGGACCATGCGAAAATGTTCCGTATAGGGAGAATAACGATGAAGAACTGATCTCCCTGGAACATGTTCCGTTATATCATGATCGCAGGTTCTATCCCTATCTTATGCTCGTTCCCAAGAAAGGTCCTGTGACAGCATTTGCGATTTCAGATATTGGTACAAACTCTCATTCTCATCGGCCGTTGTTAAACTTAACTCGTCTTCTCGAGGTTTCTTTGCCGCTGCATACGGCGATGGATCTCTGCTCGTTGCAGATTTGAGAGGTCCTCGAGTTATGTTGCGTTATTGCTGGGATCCCGATGCCAAAAGCAAAGAAAAACTACCGTTGCTTTTAAAACATCCTTCCACTAAGCTCATAGATCCCATTGGCTCTCTGACTTGGACGGTGAATTCACTTGGTTCAGGCAAGCCTTCTCTCGACAGGTCTACAGGTTGATCAGGAAATTTACACCCTATCATAATGTCAGGTTCGCGACCTCGTATCCTTCTTATAGCTGTACATACCTCGGGGTTGTTGGAGATATTCACAATCAACAGACCTGCTGGATCTCATTTATGGACCATCGACAGTGAACCTCTAAAATCCAAAATTGTGCCAAGTCCTTTATCTGGAGGCGTTTTTGTCGTGGATAGCAGAACAGGCACTAAACGAAAGGCCGACAGATCCAGACTTGGACTATCTCTCCAATCGTCACCTACGCTCCCAGATACTCATGGTATCTTGATTGCGGTGGGGGCAAAAGTCGCTAAATGTATATTGGATATCGTGGGAGAACAGGTGGGAAAGGTCGATTGGAGTAACAAAGCAGGCACCGCAGTAGCTGCCGAGGTGGTCGAGAAAATGGGTGCGATCTAGCTCTACGATATTTGAGACAATGCTGCTCACCGATCTTGATATTTAGGCTCGCATGCCCTTGTTGTCTTTACAGATAGGCATGAAGCATGGGTCTATTCATTGCCTCACTTGACACGGCTTCACATCTTTCAAATTTCTGGAGTGTCCAAAGAGTGCTTTCAAATCCTCGTGATGTTGGATATGAGCTGACTTCTTTCCCCTCTTAGACCACCCGCCATAGACGAAAGCGGGGACTTCGTTGGATGTTTCCGTCATGCTGCGTCAGGCACAGTGAAGCAATTAACATATTCTTCCCTGTTCACCACCCGCCGCAATTACGCATCGCCCGATATCGACCTGAGGAGCACAAAGCCTTCAGTACCGCCTCAACCTGGACCTGTCTCAGTATCGCCTACGGCTATGTTGAGTTCTTGGTTCGGATTTGGACCATCAATGACTGGAGGGCAGTTGGATGCATTGTGTAAGTTCAGTTCGCCAATTCTGTTGCTTGATAAGAAATCATCCAGAATAAATTGTCCCATAAATAAAGTGGCAGGCCCCGACAGGCCTCTCCATCAAGTACAACAAGAAGAGACAGAAACAGCTTCGATCAACGCACCTGTTGCCGCTGTAGCTGGCCTGTACGGTCGCCTGAGTTCGGCACTCAGCGAACGGGGGTGAGCGTAAAGTTATTCTTGGTTTCCGATCGTTTCTTATGATCCACTCATAGACAGATGTTAGAAGGATTGGAAGAGAGATTTAATTCGTTAGAGGAAGGCAGCAAAAGCATGCTTGCCCAGGTAAATACAAATTGCCCACACGAGATTTTACTTAAACCGTCCCTGATTCTTTCAGGCAAAGCGTTTGGCGGCTGAGCAACAGGCCAGACGATGGTTTGGCTAACCCTGGTTGTTGCGAATGATGATCCGATTTTATACTTTCGTAAAAATTCATCCTTAAGTAGCTCTGATACTTCTGCAGCGTAAAGTGGTCAAGTTAGAGCTCTTCTGAACCAACCGAGAAACACCTCTCGGCCCTGCTGTATAGAAATGCTGATTCACACACCTCGGCCCTAACAAGGCGGAAAGGCACGTTCCGTTAAACAATGTGCCGAAACGTATCATCACGTGATACGTCGATTCCGAGAGTGCGGCATTAAAGTTTTCGTTTTCTCCTTGCCCTGCACGCGTCTGATACCCCACTACACCTTAATTCATACACAAGAGATCTAGGACTTGGAGCATGTCGACCTCATCTCCCGACCTTTCCACCATCCACGCCGATTCCGATGCACGCCCGCTAGTGCAGATGACCGGCCTAAAAAGCTCAGTGGCTGTCCCTGATAACGAGCTCAAAAGATGGAGGCGCCTATTCGACGCCAATGCTATAACCGTAGAGGGCGACAAGTAAGGACAATTTTTTTTTGGAGGACGTCCCTTAACCTGAGAAGCTAATGTGGCCTAGGTTCCTAGACTCAGAGAACTTCGTCAATGCCATTTCACCCAAGGCTGACTTGACGAAAATTGGCCGGGCACAATTTGCCATTTTGTTTCGTGTTGCTGATGCCTCCAGGCGGGGGTTAGTGTCATGGGATGACTTTGTTGTTTTCGAGACCCTTTTGAAAAGACCTGACGCCGATTACCTTATGGCCTTCCACTATTTTGACGTGTAAGCTTCTGCAAGGTGTCCGGGTGCATATTTCATCACGGTTTTCTTCACAGCGATCACTCCGGGACCATCACTTTTGACGAATTCAAGAGCGTTTTTTCTGCTAATATTGGACCTGAGGCTATTCCATTTGATTTTGACTGGTGAGATGGCCGAAATGCGCAACTTGGTGAATTCAAATGATTTTTTTTCCTAGTGATTGGGTTAAATTATACCTCGGGAAAAGGAACGGAACCCATGTCTTGGGATGTGGGTGGCACTTCTCGGTTCTTGATGTAGCTCTCGTCTGAGCTGAATCACCTTATAGACAATGAATTTACCCAGTTAATGAAAAGTCTGCAAGGCGAAAGAGTTCGTCAAGCGTTCAAGTACTTTGATGCAGACGAGGACGGTTTTATCCGGCCTGAACAATTTAAAAGAATCATCTTAGTGAGTATGTGGGTCGGAATACAAGCTGACTTTCTTATTGAACCTCGACTACTAGGAAATTGCCAGTCATAAACTTTCCGACGCTGTTATCGACCGGCTGCCAACCCTTTGTACACTTACTCCCGGCGGACGAATAACGTTTTCCGAAGTGAATGCGTTTTATAATGTTATCCGAGGTGAGCACCATTCGCTGGTTCGATCTACCATAACAGTGACACTGCCTGCTTCCACGACAGAAATGGACATGGTTGAGCGGTTTGTGTTTCACACATGTTTTGGGTCTCTGGTATTGCTGAGGGCCACTGCTTCAGAATCATCCGCGAAGCTACCGCAAAAAGCAAGGATGGGCGTATAGATCAATCGGATTTTCTCAACCACGCTGCTTCTAATTCTCGGTATTCACTTTTCACACCCATGGAGGCATCTATAGTCTTCCATTTTGCTGGTCGTGGGAGTGGGGCAGACCGCCTTGCCCTTATTGATTTCGCGCAACTGCTTGACCCTCGATGGAAACCCCCACAGGACGAGTTCGAGGTCAAAGCAGTCAGTGTTTCGACATCTTTTCTTCACGGCTTCCTTCTATCCGCGTACAGTTTTGTGCAGGGTGGTCAGTGTGCACACGATGGCATCTTCGGCGCTGTTATGGCTAACAAAGTTTTAAGGTATCGCGGGAGCGTTTGGGGCAACTATTGTCTACCCCATCGATCTAGGTGAGTTGAGGATCTGATCCGGTTGGATCCTTATATTGACATTATGCAGTCAAAGTAGGTTTTCCTCCTAGTGCCTTGGACCAACCTCACACATGGGTAATGTGTTTTCTTAATAGACAAGGTATACTCTCGTTGCCCCATTGTTTTCGGGATGACCGTGACGGCGTACATGCAGGATGCAAAATCAGCGCGGGAGTGTCGTCGGTCAACTGTTGTACAAGAATAGTCTCGACTGTGCGAGGAAGATATTTCGCAACGAGAGCTTTGTCGGATTCTATCGTGGACTTGGTCCTCAACTGATCGTGGGTCTCGGGTGGACTGTGTTTCATGGATTGTGATTAACTTATTGACTCATAGGGTGTCGCGCCGGAGAAGGCAATCAAACTGACGGTCAATGATCTCGTCCGCTCGCGCACAATGGACCCTGAAACCGGACGAATCAAATTGGGTTGGGAATTATTTGCTGGCGGTGCTGCCGGCGGCTGTCAAGTGGTTGGTCGCGACGTTCGTCCATAATAGCGCCCTTAGCCAACATTTTGCCCCAGGTGTTCACTAATCCGTTGGAGATTGTGTTCGGACTTTATTGAATTTACCAACATGTGGTGTGTATTGACATGCGAGGTGCAGGAAAATCCGGCTTCAAGTACAAGGAGAGGCTGCGAAGGTCGAAGGAATCGTGCCGAAAGGGGCTGTGCATATTGTTCGTCAATTGGGTATCGTCGGCCTTTATAAAGGAGCCAGCGCTTGCCTGCTCCGGGACATTCCGTTCTCCGCCATATACTTCCCGACGTACTGCCATTTGAAGAAGGATGTGTTTCGAGAAGGGTACCATGGGAAGCAGCTGTCATTCTTGGAGACCCTGGGCTCGGCTGCGATAGCGTGCGTGCTCTGATATTAAACAAGTGGCGGGTTTTGACTGTTTACTAGAGGTATGCCCGCAGCATATCTTACGACACCGGCAGGTACCGTGGAAGCTTTGAGTGCCATACTTATTCTCTGACAAATAATTAGATGTGGTGAAGACGCGATTACAAGTTGAGGTTAGGAAAGGTCAAACACACTACAACGGGCTTATGGACGCATTTGTGAAGATTTGTGAGTAAGTTGGATGTTATGGCATTGAGCGCGGATGATGACATCCCCACAGATAAGGAGGAGGGATTTCTGGCATTGTTCAAAGGCGGTCCGGCCAGGGTAATCAGAAGCAGCCCGCAGTTCGGGTTTACGCTGCTTGCATACGAATATCTGCACAAGGTTTGTCGTCGGAAAATTATATTGAATGGAGATACTAAATATAGAATTGGTGTCTACAGTTCTTCCCGGTGAGTACATAGGGGTAACCAATGTACCAGGTGCTGACATGTCATCCAGTATCCTCTGCAGGGTAAATCAAGAGAGGTGGAAACGGCCCTTACGTCACGATGGGAGGACCTGTCGCAGATTCGGGCGCGCAATGCGCTCAAGATTCTGCTGGACGTGCACGGAGACTTTGGGCGGCGTGCTGCTGCAACGAAGATGCCCTTGTCGCTCAGCCGTGGGGTGTAGAGATATACGACTGATATTGGAGTAAAATTTCGCTCGCGAATAAAAGTCACCTTAGAGACACAATTTAGGCTGTGCTTTTTTCGGTTTGGGCTTGATTGATGCGGTTGTGAGGGAGTGGACATCATCGCCGCCTCAAATACAAAACTGGCAGGTTTTCTTTTTTCCCTCACTTCCTCTCCTTCGCTTTCGTTTCCAGTTTTCTCCTTGGTGGGTTTCTTTCCCCGCCTCCCTGTCCATGCTGACCGCCCGTTCTCTAGCGCCTGCGTTCTTCTTTCGCCGCGCAATTCGATATCTGCTGCTAGACAGTCCTACGCAAGCGTAGTCTTTCTTTCTCTTCTCCAGCACCAGTTATTTTTCCCCACTTTCATTTCGACATGATCTCAATTCTTCTGAGTCTTTCTCTTGCTGGCGCCGCATCCGCTCAGGCCGTCGTCAATGGCATGTCAATGGTTCCCGCTCCTACCGCCTATGGCATGGTTTCCTCTTCCTCCGACTCCGCTTCTGCTTCCCAAGTCACGACAGCGCCCTCGCAGTCCTCCACCGACTTTTACCAGCAGATGCCATACTCTTCCTTCGTCAACGGTGGTTATTCCAGCTTGAATTGTGGGTATGGTTACTACAAGGGCTCTGACGGTTCATGCCAGGCCCAAACCTGGGTATGGCTTAGTCTAAACTTCCTCCCTTTCTTTTCTCTTATCTCTTCAAAAACAGTACCAGACTCAGGGCTGTTACGAAACGATCATCATCAAGTGCGCCCTAATAATACTCCGATCATTTTCGTATGCACTGATAGCTCCATTCTTCCAGCCAAGGAGACGGATATCAACATTGCGATAATTATGCCTCTACTGTCACCCAGACGGAGTACAGCACTGTCACTCAGACCGTGTACCAAGTAAATGATTCTGGTGTCTTGAACGATCGACGTACCCTTACCCCCGTTTCCAGACGCAAACTGTGCCCACTACGGTCACATACTTGGCCACCCAGACCGATACTCAAACCGCCACTGAATCCTTCACGTACACCCAAGTTGTAACGTCTACGATGCTGGAGCCGACAACATATGTCTACGTGTCGACTGACATCATCGACAACACCCAGACTATCGAATACACTCTCACCGCTACCGCCACTCAGACCCAGTACCAAGTCTACACTCAAACTGATACTCAAACTGATACTCAAACTCAAACGGACACCGCCACCCAGACTGACTTCATCACCAGCACTCAGCTATACACTGTCGTCCAACCAACGACATACACTAGCGTCTATGTCAGCACTCAGGTCATCGATAACGTAGGTAGCCGCAATTTGCGCCCCTGATTCCCATCTGAATTTTTTTGCCTTTTGCCACACAGACCCAGACTATCGAACAAACCATGACAGACACAGTCACCCAGCAGCTCACCTATGTCTCGACGGCTACTCAGACTGATACTGTTACCGACCTCCAAACAGTGACTGCAACGATGACAGAGCTCATGCCTACTACATACGTTTCCGTTTACGTCTCAACATCCGTCGTGGACAATGTAATCCTTACTTTATTCCCATCCATCCCGGCTTGACTAATGTTTTCACACAGACTGAAACCATCATGAACACTTACACGGCCACAGTCACCGATTCTATGACAGTTCTGCAGACAACCACGTATCTCTCGACAAACACCGTTACAGCTACCACGACAGATGTTCAAGCTGCTCAGGATACCTCATTGTCGAATTGCCTCGGCCAGGTCCTTTATTTTTACCTCCTTAGCTTGTGTCCTGGCAGCTAATTTATGTGCTTATTCTAGTGCAAGTCTACTTACTGGATCAGCTCGGGTAACAGCAACACCTATAATACTTATGCGACCGATTCCACCTCAGCTTACCAGAGCTACCAGACGGGGTCAAGTACCGATTCCTTGAGCTCATCCATGGACATGTCTTCCATGGGCATGTCTTCCATGGGCATGTCCTCAGCATCCACAGACACGTCCTCGGCATCCACAGACACATCCTTGGCATCCATGAGCATGTCTGGTTCGGCGAGCGTGTCCACCGGGAGCGCTACTTCGGCCGCCAGCTCATCCAGCACCTCCTCTGCTGGTTTCTAAGTGTAAAATCTAATGTGGTAAACGTTACGACCTGTTCATTCTTAGAAGTACGTGCAGTATTCGTTGGCACAGGGATCTCTTTCGTTTCTACATGGACAGATCGACTCACCCCTACAACACCCTCTGGTGCTTAATCTCGTTTTCATGGTTTTAAATCCAAATCTACATTTTTTACGGGTCCTGGGACCCTAGTATTTACTGCGTCGAGTACACTGGCAATATTTAAGCGGTGAACTTGTGCTCTAAATAGAACGGACATCCAGATAGGATAGATTATATTTTTATCAAGACAATCACTTTCTCATCCTCAACCTCATGCCTTTGCGTACCGCCGTCACAAATCCCACGTCCTTCGAGGACATTGAAGACCACTTTGTCATTTTTTACTCGTCATTCGTTGACGGGAAACTGTGGTGTCCGGTTCATAATCTATTTTACATAAATTCATGTAGCTGATGACCACCACAGGACTGTGTTGCTGTTGATGATTTGGTGAAGGAGACTTTCTTTCCTGGTGATGCCCCGTCGGCGCTGATCGTCCATGTCGGCGATAGAGCAACGTGAGTGAAACTGATTGGCTGATGCGTGATTTGGTTGTCAACCAGTCCGTAGGTGGAAGGACCAAAATAACATGTACCGCGCTGAACCGTGGAATATCCGTTCCATCCCAACGATCATA
Source organism: Porpolomopsis calyptriformis (assembly GCA_951640195.1). Taxonomy (NCBI): domain Eukaryota; kingdom Fungi; phylum Basidiomycota; class Agaricomycetes; order Agaricales; family Hygrophoraceae; genus Porpolomopsis; species Porpolomopsis calyptriformis. The sequence goes on from OX621164.1 coordinate 2,621,217, forward strand.
AGAATTCAAAACGTACCACGCTTCTCAATTTCCCTGTGCATTGCTTACTCTTCGTCAGCACAAGGAGGACGGGCGCATCGTTGATAGCGAGATAAGCAACGATCTCGGATCGTTCATTCGGCAGTGACCAATATTGTTGGATACACCAAGGGCAATGCATACTGAACAAACTGAACAGACTGATATGGTCGCTCGGATAAACACTGCTCGTGATTAATGATCGCTGCTAGCACTGTATGTCATGGTTATTCTCTTCTATAATTGCTGCGCCCTCCTTCCTTGTGTGTAACTATGATGTCCGAGATCCGCATCTCTCTTCCCGCAACGGCTTTGAGCATGTCCCATACCGTGAGCAGTCCTATGGATACTGCTGTCAAAGCTTCCATCTCGACGCCGGTTTTGCCTTCGCAAGACACAGTAGCCTGGCAAACAATGCTGCAATTGGCTTCTCCTACGGAGGGTGATTCGGCTGTAAGCTTGACGGCCACATGGGTCAAAGGTAGGGGATGGCATAAGGGGATAAGATCGGACGTCTTCTTGCTGCCCATAATTGCTGCCAATTGGGCAACAGTAAGAACGTCCCCTTTTGTTGAGGACTTCCTCGTTGGAGAGTCGGAACAGTGATCGGGATATTTAGGGGCTTCGTGGGATTGCAGACGAGCGGATACGACGAGCTGGTATGCTACCAGCGGGATGTAAATGCGTCCCCGGGCTGTCGCGTACCTTTTTGTCACGTCTTTTTCCGAAATATCCACCATCGAGGCTCGGCCGTCGGAATCGATATGCGACAGTCCGACGGGCGAATTTCTCGCACTGGAGAAAATGGACCGACTCACAACGAGTGTGTTCCGGAGGTGAAGACGGTGACCAAATGCCAAAGAGAAGTGGTTCTTTTGATCAACTCTTGTCGGCCGATGTCGAGCAAGATTATGGAAGCCTGAGGGGAACCCGAGGTAAGATTAGACGTCAGTGAATCCAAGGGAAATGGCTAATATAGCGGAAAACACACTCAACCACCGATAAGAATCATTGGTCGATTTGTGGACACATCAATATCCTCCATTCCGGCATGCCTTTCTTGTTTCCCCCAGATGGCTCTCCTAATGGTGCGGAGGAGTTCTAGATCGGTTGCTCCCTGGCGCATTTCGTCTCGTAGCGACACTTCTTTGGGATCGAATAGACAGACCTATATGACAGACACGTTAATGCCTTGGTTGTCGGCGTGGGGATACGTCTAACCTTGATCTGGCCGTCGGCGGTAAGGCGAAGCCGATTGCAGGAGGCGCAGAAATGGTTGGACATGCTGCTAATAAATCCAAAGCTGCCTTTGTGTCCTGGGATCGACCACGAACGAGCGGTATCACCCAGCGCATCTCGGACTGGTATTAGATTTGGATGGTGATTGGAGATATGAGAAAGCAACTCGGACGAGGGCAACATCTTCGCCTTATTCCATTTATTACCTATCGAATAATCTTAGCCTTGGATTATCTGACAGGGCGAAAAACTGACCAGTAAATGGCATGAATTCGATGAAACGCACAGACAATGGCTTGTCTTTGGTCATTGCAACGAAATCCAAGACTTCGGAATCGTTGAGTCCTTTGACAACTACGACATTCAACTTTACCGACTCAAGCCCTGGGTGAGCTAAGGCGACGTCGAGGGTGCGGAGAACAGCGTCATGACCGGGTCGACGAGTCATGAGTTCGAACTTGAAGGGGTCCAAAGTGTCCAGACTAAACCTTATGCATCGTAGGGGGAAAGAAGGATAAAAGGCCTGGTTTTACCTGAGATTTAAGCGTGAAAGACCGTTCTCTATCAACTGAGGCAAGCGCCGGCGAAGGGCGATGCCGTTGCTGGTCATTGCAATTGTCCTGAGACCGACTTCTCGCAGTTCATTTAGCCGGGCTGTAGTCCATACTGGTCTTTCACAATTGTCGATCATAGTTGTTTGGAAAGACTTGCCGATTATATCAAGAATATCCTTTCGAACTGTGGGCTCTCCGCCAGTCAAGCGAATTTTTGTGACACCACACTTTACAAAAAGGGTCGAGAGACGGACGATTTCATCGGCCGTAAGGATATTCGCCGGCGGAGAAAGCTCAATGCCTTCATGTGGCATACAATAAAAACCTAATGGCCAATCTTATTCATTCCGAACAGGGAAGATGACAGGTCATACATCGCAGATTACACCTCTCGGTTAATGATATCCGGAGATAATCGTGCGCACGATTGAATGAGTCGACGAGAGGGGATGAAAAGGGGCGTTCTGTGTCGATCGCTGCTATACGGGCCTAGAAGGACGTGATCTGGCTGATAGTTGGCAAGTGTTACGGGGTAATACCTGAGCCTGAGCTTTCGCCCCCTGTATCTGAGAAGACAGGGGTCGCCAGAGGTAGGTGAGAGGACGTGCAAGAAATTTATTCATTTGAAGGCAAGCTTGGGACGAGTGACAGTTAGGGGCGTGACAGGTACATGGTGTGACATTTGAGGGACGCGTCACTGAACACCCAACCGCACGCGTAGCAGTCAAAGCGAGAATTATTGGCCAACATGGTGACGAGCTGTACTTTTGCATATGGCGTACAATGTGTCTGATACGAGCCTAGTCTATCATGGATTACAATGGCGGCTCTGTGGTAGCGATGGTTGGGAAGGATTGTGTGGCGATCGCATCGGATTTACGTCTCGGGCAGCAAGCACTGGGTATCTCGTCGAATTTCCAGAAGGTATTTTTCAGACTTTTTCGCGCACGTTTGGCGCCTTTGATCATGCCCAGATCTTTCCAATAACCGACCGGATTTATGTTGGTTTACCTGGGCTTGCGACGGATGTGACAACTCTGTGAGTTCTTCACCCTTCACCCGTGGCAGCGAATGCGGGCTCAAGCCCCCGAACACTAGCCAAGAGCGATTTCGCTTTAGAGTGAATATGTATACCATCAAAGAAGAGCGGGAGATCGAGCCGGAGACGTTTGCACATCTGGTGGCATCAACGCTTTACGAGCACCGCTTTGGCCCATACTTTGTCGAGCCTGTCATGGCCGGGTTGTCCAAGACACCGTCAGGACTGAAGCCGTTCATTGCGGCGACGGATCTCATCGGATGTTTGAACTTTGCAAAGGACTTTGTCGTGGCAGGCACGGCAAGCTCCAAGCTGTATGGTGTGGCCGAGGGTCTGTGGGAGCCTAACCTGGATGCAGAAGAATTGTTCGAGACAATATCACAAACACTGCTGAATGCAGTTGATCGGGACGCATTCTCGGGATGGGGCGCAATTGTGCATGTTATGTGTGTTTGTATTCTTTCCAGATGATCAACGCTGACTTACTTACTTTGGCGGACAGCACAAAAGACAAGGTGATCACCCGCACGCTTAAAGGCAGAATGGACTAGCTATTTCTGTAGATTGATAGATAGCGGCGTACGCGAGGTCCAAGCGTGCTTATGTACTTCGCCTTAACAAGAGATGACTGAAATTGGACAACGTTTGCGATTTCGCCATTGTGCTCGTTTCCCTCCACCACCAATGTTGTCCCAAGAGCACGAACCTCATCCTGATTGTCCTGACACACTCTCTTGTCTGCCAGACACCGATGGCAGGCCACCGCACACGTTGCCTGTCATTCTCCGTTGCGCGATCCTTGGCAGCGCGAGAAAACGTCTGACCATTCGGGAAATCTATGCCGCCATGGAGGGCAAATACGCCTACTACAAGACAGCTGGGCCCACCTGGAAGGTCCGTCGTTTTTCTTTCGCTCATCCTCTTATGTATATCACCTATCTGCAGCAATCGGTTCGCCACCACCTTTCTTTGAACCGTTTGTTCGAGCGACAGCCAAGGCCAGTCGCTGATCCTGGCTTTGGTTCATATTGGACAGTAAACTTGTCCGCACCCCCGGGAACAAAGCGACCGCGAAAACGCGGACGACCGAACAAGGACATTCACGATGATACCGGTCCTCCCCCTGTCAAACGACGAGGGCGACCTCGCAAAAACCCAGTGGCTCCGCCGGAAGTCACGAGCCACCAGCTCGAGGAAGACGACGAGGAAGAGGAGATACCCGTCTCTGACGGGAGGGACAATGATGCCTCTGAGGACGACTACGAAAGTGAAGAGGACATGGTCTACCCATTTGACCGCCACAAACCCCGAAATCATTTCCAAATACACCGCACAATGTCCAACTCAGGCCAAATGTCCGCCAAGCCACTCCTTCCGGGCCTTTGCTACCGCGAGAGCTCCAACAACTTGATCGACCGTCTGAAAATCGAGATGGCCGGCCTACGAAAACAGTCAGCAGAGGCAGTATCCTTGTCACTGCGAATGTCAGACCAGCTGGCGGAGGCCCAGGCGGACGCGTCGAGGACCAGAGCGGCCTTAAGGACGGCGGAAAGCATGTTGGAAGACGAAGGCAGAAAGCGTCGGGAAGCCGAGAGCATTGCGGATGAAGAGGCGAAGAAAAGGCGTGCTGCAGAAGAGGCTTTGAGAGTGATGCAGATGCAATTGTCCCGTTCATCATGATAAACCTCGTTACGGCGAACTATCAATGCCGTATTCATTAAATTCTCCTCAATGTATCCTTTCCTTAAGGCTGTTGGTAAACAACTTCAAACAACCGCTTTTAATGGCGATGGCAAGTCGCCCAAAACTTAAAACCGCGTGTGTCAATCATCCTGCCGTCTCTGCAACAACCTCTTACCTTGAACAGATTCAAAAATGTGCGGGCAATCAAGCCACTGCACACCTCTGGACCCGTCGTTATCACATCCGATGCGAAGAAAATCATAACATGTGTCGCCGAGGAGGTTCTATTGACTGAAGTCTCGACTGGGATAGAAATTTGCCGCTTTGCTGGTGTGAGTGACTTTGTACGGCGAATTTCCAGCTAGCTTATTTCCACCCATCCAGGACACACAATCTGTCACAGCATCTTGCGTCTCGCCCTCGTCCCATTACCTTATAATATTCAGCTCGTCTTTTGCTCTCCACATCTATGAGATACCTACGTCCACGCCCACCCCCGGAAAGCCGGTACAGCCCACTCGATCGATTCCACGCGCGCACCAGGCCCCCGTGCACGTCTGCAAAGTAGATCCCACGTCGACCTACGTCGCGTCAGGGTCTGCTGACGGTGTGGTCAAAGTTTGGGACATTCTGCGTGGGTATGTGACACACGTATTCAAGGGTCATGGCGGTGTTGTAAGCGCACTGGCATTTAACTTCCCCCGGGACCCATCCTCTGTCAGTCAAGGGCGAGAGATGCAGCTCATTACAGCGTCGGTCGATACCCGAATTAGGATTTTTGACCTGTCTGTTACTGCCTCGCGGACTGACGGTGCCCTCAAACCCATCGCAACCCTGGAAGGTCACGGCTCCGTACCCCGTGGGCTTGACGTGACTCCTGAGGGGAAGTGGCTTATAAGCGGCGGACGGGATTCTCTCGTCGTGATCTGGAACCTTTCTTCTAAAGGGAAAAACAAAGATGCAGGCCCTACTATTGCCAAATCCATTCCAGTTTTGGAACGTGTCGAGGCTGTTGGTTTTATTAGTCCGGATGCGGCCTCGACCACCTCTAGTTCTGGGCCAGAAAGCCTCTTATTTTATACTGGAGGTGAGCATGGTGTACTGAAAATTTGGGATGGGCGAGCCGGAACTGTACTATGCAAATTATGCGATGAACTGAATCCAGGTCCTGACGACCAGGAAGAACAACGACAGATCGTCGACGCGACGTGGGTGGATCTTACATTTAGGTCCCGCCAAAGATTAACGAATTTATAGATATATCCCGCTTACTTCTACCATCGTGTCTGTCCACGCAGACCAAAACATCCTCTTCTACTCACTTTCTTCTAAATCATTAACGCAGCAACTCATCGGCTTCAACGACGAAATCGTTGACGCCACTTTTCTCTCATCTGAACAAAAGCGAGACTCTCAGATCGCACTCGCGGCCAATTCTTCTCTCATCCGGGTGTATTCAACGTCTACACTTGATGCGCGACTCCTGTCAGGCCATAGCGACATCGTCCTCTGTTTGGACCACGGCGCAGGCGATAGGGTGTTTGCAAGCGGCAGCAAAGACCGATCAGCCAGGATTTGGGCGGCTCTTGAGTCTGAAGAGTCCGGAGTTTGGGGGTGGGGGTGCGTGGGTATCTGCGAGGGGCATGCAGAAAGTGTTGGTGCCATTGCCATGTCGCGCAAGTCAGGTTATGAGGGCGGGGAGGGACAGCCTCTTTTCATGTTCACAGGAAGCCAGGATCGGACCATCAAGATGTGGGACTTGTCTGGCGTTCCATTGGTATTTGAACGCGGAAACGAGGAGGAAATGGGAGAGAGATGTAAGAGCCTGACAACTCTCAGGTCGCACGAGAAAGATATCAATTCGTTGGATGTTGCGCCCAACGACAAGCTGTTAGCGTCAGGATCACAAGACCGCACGGCGAAGGTTTATGAGATCGAGTGTGTTGTCCGTTCGGGAGGTAAGATCGTGCGGGGGGAGGTCACGTTGATCGGGACCTGTAAAGGTCACAAGCGTGGTGTGTGGTGTGTGAGGTTTGGACGGACAGAACGCGTGCTCGCCTCGGGGAGTGGAGACAAGACCGTGAAACTCTGGAATTTGGAGGACTTTACTTGCGTGAAGACATTCGAGGGCCACACCAATTCGGTCCTGAGGGTTGATTTCTTGAGTTTTGGCATGCAGTTAGTCAGTGCTGCGTCGGATGGGCTGGTGAAGCTGTGGAACGTGCGAGAGGAGGAATGTACGATGACCTTGGATAACCACGAAGATAAGGCATGAAATAAGGGTCGTCTGTCTGGATCGGCTGCCTCTAATATTTTTCCCTTCCCAATATGAAGGTGTGGGCACTTGCGATCGGTAGGGATGAACGGACGATCGTGTCTGGAGCTGCGGACTCGGTTGTTACATTTTGGCAGGACTGCACCGAGGAGGAGGAGAGAGAGAATGCGACGAAGCAGGCGGAAATGGTGCAAAAGTAAGGATGTCTCAATTATTAAAGATCATTGATAACATTCTGTGTAGGGAACAGGACTTTATGAATTATCTCTCCCTGCATGATTACAAAAAAGCCATCCAGCTGGCTCTGGCGATGGAACAGCCCGGTCGATTGTTGTCCCTTTTCAAGGACATCCGCTCGTCACCTCTGGTCGATTCTGGATCGCGGCCGATAACAGGCCATTTCTCAGTCGATGAAGTGATTCGCACCCTGGCACGCTCAGAGCTGGCAAGGCTACTGCGATATGTGCGGAACTGGAATGCTAATGCAAAGACGAGTCATATAGCGCAGGACATACTCTACGCAATCATGAAACTGCGGCCTGCAGAGGATGTGATGACGGCTTTTGATGTGGAATTGGCACCCGAGTCCCCATTGGAGCCATCGGGGAATTCGGGGAGAAAGACTGGCGGTGGTATGACGGAGCTGAAGGAGCTGGTTGATGCCTTGATTCCATATACAGAGAGACATTTATCTCGGATGGAAAGGCTGGTGCAAGAGAGTTATGTGGTGGATTACATCCTTGCAGAAATGGACGACGGCATGTTTGATTTGGAAGGGGACGGGATGGATATCGATTCGAATGTTGAGGTGGTGCCGTAACATACGTTCTCATGTCGATGCAACCCTGCCTAATCTACATCCTTGGACACTGTTGAACAACAGCACCCAATCTTCATGTTTGACAGCGTCCTTGGTTAATAGCCCACTTTCGGCTTCCCTGATACGGCCGTGCTCGAGAAGCCATCGACGCATAACACCGGGGAGACAACCAGAGGAAGTTGGAGGTGTGAGCCAGTGAGGGGCATGATAAAAGGCGACGTTAAAGATCGAAGCGTCGGTGATCAGATTGAAAGAGTTGTATAGTAAAACTTCCGAGTGCGGAGAGACATCGTCGATACCCAACCTCTGGCGCGCGTTGACATAGGCATCTCGGCGAGTCGTTTTAGTACACGTGAACAAGGAGGATGGAGTAGGCTGAGTGTCAAGATACAAGGTAAGTATGGGGCCGTATGCGAACGGGTTGAGGCCCGTGTCGGGGTTAAAAAGAGAAGCGGACGAAGGGTCGAAAGTGAGGGGAAGGACGGGTGTGGCTGATGCATCGAGTTGGCCTGACTGGCTTAAGAGAAGCCTGATCTGAAGATGGATAATTGAAAACTGGGGAATGCACGATGTTTGCGGGCGATGAATACCTTGTATGGCTTTGAAATGTCGGGCACAGCTTGTTGACATGCGGCACGAAGAGAGTGTGCGGACAGCGCGAGTGAGGCATGTGTCCATTGATGCTTCTGAGCCGCATCTCGAAGGCGATCTAGATGAAATGGGAGAAGAAGGAAAGACGAAGGTGAGTGTTCCCCCTCAGCATTCCAGTCTAAACCGGAGAGGAATGGATCGTATCTGGTAGATGAAATAAGCCACATTCCTAATATCACGTGATCATTTAATGGTGTGTGTGTGTATATATTACATAATTTAATCTTTATTATATAAGACAGTGCATCATCCTTGCTGCGCCTTGGCCCTTCTTCCTTCCTTCATTCCAAACATCATGTTCACCGTCAAGGCCACCTATGGTGCAGAAACAAGAAAGTTCATTTTGCAGTCAGATTTGTTCCCTACCTATGACCAACTTAATCAAGAAGTATCTCCACCGCCCTTTCACCCTGTCTCTCAGAGCGCTCATCTCCTCTCTCCTTTTTAGCTTTCCCGTGTATTTCCTCTGAGTCGAAGCTACTATTTTTCAAATATCTCTTTTACTCAGGATTCTTCCAAACCCGACTGTCGTATCATGTTTGGCCAAATTCGTTCACAAGATGACTACAACAGGCTTCTTTCACCCTTGCGATGTCGCGTGTTCCCAAATGCCTTAATGAGGTTCTTTGTCTTCAACGACATCCCCTATTTTTCTCCCACTTCTCCTTTTGATGCCCGGCCCCTGCGCCCGCGAAGCGACCCTGTCGCCAATAGCTTAAGGGGTACAATCCCGCCTTCATTTTCTCCTTTTGGCATTCCCTCCCCGCCGCCCATAACCTTGCTCTCCCCCTCACCATTCTCAGAGAGTATCGGCCAGACGCCCCCGGTGACATCCCCTTCCATCACCGGGGCAACCGTCGGCCCGAAACACCGGCCCCAGCGTGACGCGTCCCCGCAGCGAAATCCGCAACGGAAGCAGACCCCGTCAGTGTCGTCATCATGCTGCTCTGTGTCCGAAGGGAAGCAAGAGATACAGCGCCTCGTGAATTCCTTCAAGCATGACCTTGAACGTATCTTGGCCGACAACTTTGGATCTCCCCCGTCTGGGTTCGCCACATCGTCATTACCGGCCAACCCCACGCAAGTCAAAAGCTCCTCTTTGCCTTCCGCTGTCCCTCATTTCAAGTGGTTCTGTGTTGCCTGTATAAAACCACTCCATTCTTCCTGGCTCACTTGCCAACAGTGCGCAGGTCATGTCCTGGTATATCTACATCTGTTTCCTTACACCTGAATCTGATCGTTCCTTCCTGTTTTAGTGCCATCGCTGCTACGCACAGGGCCACGGTACCACCCATCAGATGGGAACTGGTTCTGCTCACGCCTATCAAGTGTCCAGCTGTTCTTGTTCAGACTGCCTCGAAGCTCTTCGGGCTGAACGTTTTGAGCCAAACTCTTCCCAGCTCTCTCCTAACCCTATCAATCTTGGAATTCCGGGCTTCCATCCCTTTGGTGTGTCACGTTTGCAACCACCTCTAGTGTCTACCTACCCGCCGTGGGGACATTCAATGGCTTATCCTCCCATGAAGCCGCCTGTTCCGATGCCTGGTAGACCCGCGACACCTTGGGAACCCTTTGTTCCAGGATGTTTCCCTAGAGATGCACCCATCGGACAATCTCCTCGGCCCAGTTCTCCATTCGTGCCATGTTCTTCCGAGTGTCCAACCCCAGTCTCTGTAGCATCCTCTCGGCCCCCTACTCCTGTCCTGGCTTCGACGCCCGTTTCTAGTACTACTCGACCTCCTCTTGTTCACATCGGGGTTACATGTGATGCCTGTGAAAAGACGATTGTTGGTGTTCGACACAAGTGCCTAGATTGCTTTGGTGAGATTCGTTTATATACACTGTCTTATGAGCTGAACTGTTCCACCCAGATTACGACTTGTGCACGGCTTGCATTGAGTCTGGATCGACAGAACGTCACAACCCTTTCCACGAGTTTTTTGGCATTGAGGAACCCGGTCGTGTCATCGTACATACAGTATTCAGCGGCGACGGTGAAAGAAATGCACAGAGCACTCGTTCGCGCGACGACAACACTCAGGATCACACGTTATCTTCCCCGTCAAAGGCTCACAAGGCTATATGTGATTTGTGTGACTCTAGAATCGTAGGAGAACGCTATGTGAGTGGTGTTCCCATGTTCATCAATTGCCTGTTAATGATCGGTTATAGAAATGTTTGAATTGCCCTGGTACTTCATAATTCTCTTTTCTGTAACCTAAAATCTAACTTTCTTTTAGACTTCGATACATGTGCATCGTGTTTTACGTACGGATTTGTAGCGCTCAGTCATTTGAACGACACTGATTGTCCCATCATGCTGCAGCATCACAAACGAGCAACATCCTCTTCATGGATTTGTTAGGATACACAAGCAGGCTGACTATATTGCAAGTTTTCCTGTTATACGGATAAATTTCTACTGACGTCAAATTGCTTAGCCGCGAAACAAGGATTCCTGGGTTCCCCGTCATAATGCGACATGTGATGGTAACTAATTCCTCTACATTTCACTCGAGTCATTTCTCTAAGTTCTTTCACATCAGCGTGTTCAAAGACGATATTCGGCATTAGATACAAGGTCAGCTTTCTCGTATTTCTGGTGTTGAACAAGATCGTCTCAATTCTGTTAATAGTGCATGCATCCTGAATGTCCTGATTTTGATCTTTGCGCTAATTGTGAAGCACATCCCATTCCTATGCACCCCCCCAATCATCCGATGTTAAAAATGAACATTCCCGATACCCTGGTCCCGACTGTTTACAGATTTGGTCAAACGACTGCGACTGTTCCGACACCGGCAGTGACCAATCAAACTTTGCCCTCGCCCACTCGCCCGTACTCACGCGGGTATCTTCATAATCCCTCTGTTCACTCTGGTACACCACTTGATATGTTCTGCCGAGACAGAGCGGACTTTCACCAACAGCACTCGTCTCCTTTCTCTTCTCGTGAAGCATCAAGGTCGCCCTCACCTTCTCGTTATCGTCGTATTCGGAAGGACCTTGACTCCATGGAGAGCTGCCAACCCATGCCTGAGATGGCGTACGGGTCCCCAACTACGCACGAATGGTTGGGATATCGTTCACCAGGCAGGCGAAATTATTCACCCATCATTGCGACGGCAAGGTCGATGTCCCCGGAATCAAGGAGTTCGAGATCACCGCGGTCAGCGTTCTCTCCGCCTCGAGAGCTGAGTCCATATCCTATATTGGGTCATTTACAATCGCGTTCCCCTTCGCCTCCGAGTATCATGCTCTCTCCTGTGGCCCCTATCCTGCCTATGACTGACGTCACTGAGAACGCTGCACTTGGAGAGCAGCTTGAACCTACTAAAGTCGATTCTTTGACTTCTTCGGCTTCTGGATCTCAGTCCAAATTCAAACTCCCTCCCCTCTCTCTTGATCCAAACAGAGATCTTTTCTTCGAACTTTGGCCTCGGGTAACCCAGGAGTTGAGGCATCTTATGGAGCATTCGCAAGCAGTTGCTCAAGAGGCTACCGTCGACAGTGTTTCAACACAAGCCCCGAGTAACCATAGTATGAATTCTCCTGAAACGCCTGGTGGGCGGATTGGCATGGAATCTTCCTTGAATGGAGAGGCTTTGTTGAAGCGTCCGGAAACCGCGTCGGAAGGGACTGATATGCTGCAAGTGGGCGAAACCCCCGTGATATCAGTCAATCGTTCGCTGGCAGCGTTGTTGAATGGATACCAACCCTCTCCCGTCCCTCCGTCCTCCCTTGCCACCTGGGTGAAGGATGTTAACAAAAGTCGGGAGGAACCCTTCCCGAGTTCGGCGCAAGACTTCCAATCTAATTCAGCCCTGTTATTCCTTGAATACACCACCGTGCCAGACGGCCAAGTCTTTCCTCCCGGAGCCGAATTTGTCAAGTCCTGGTGTCTACTAAATAATGGCGAAGGAGAATGGCCGACTTCTACGCAGCTAGTTTTCGCTGCAGGAGACCCGTTAGTCAGAGATGAATCCACACCCAAGTCGGTCGAGATTGGAGCAGTTACCGCCGGCAAGTGTATCGAAATACGGAAGGAAGGGTTGAAGGCAAGTTTTCTTTGATTTATTCCTTGGGTTGTGCTATATAAATCTCTTGTCTCTTGGATAGGCACCAGACGTTCCTGGCAGATATGTTGGTTACTGGAGGTTGAGCGATGGTGATAATTTGTTTGGACCTAGCATCTGGATTGAGTATGATATGCTCCTTGCCTACTCGTATTGGCCATGGCTGACATCCTTTTCAGTATAACCGTGGTTGAGTTGAATAACCGCTCCGAGAGTTCGTCGGATGAATCACTGGCGTCTTCGTCTATCGTTATGCCTCAGTGTGCACCGGTAAAGTCGTCCACTTTGACTGAGCTGTCTGAGGTGACGACACAAGACCGGGCGGATCCTGGTTCTCCTGCAACCTCATCGCCAGTGACTGTGCCTTCGAGACCATCATCAGATAATGATTCCGAGGCGGATTCGGTCTCTTTGATTAGCATTCCAACATCCGAGGATGATGACCAAGAGCTTTGGGAAGACAGTAGGGCGTATCCGCCGAATGAACAATCCCGCGCAGCGATGGAATATGTCGTCCTCTACGACGATACTTCTTCTGACGACGAGTGAAGGAATTTATTGGACATTTTATCATTTCTCTGATGTTATTAATTGTACTTTTTACCGTTGAAAAATAAATAAATTTAAATCCGGATTTCCCTTCTTTCACTCAATCCACCATGAGCACTCTCGACTCCAAGCCATGGTCAAGATGGAACCCTCTCAGATTCGTCCCTTCCATTGAGCCCCAAAATCGACGATTCTCAAGCGTTTATCTCGCTAATGATCCCAACAGTCTCATCATCACACCAGAGTTTGACTTCCCCTTGGACTTGGCCTTTCCAACCACACCTACCGTACGCAATCTCCCAAGCAACGCCCTATCTCAACCATCCAGCTTCACCGACTTCACCTCCCCGCGACGTCCGAATAAACTTAGAAAACTTCCGCCGAAACCACCCAACCTCATCGTACTTTCCCCATCTCACGCCTTCCCGCCCCTTCTCCACGTCCTTTCCAGCCCACAGAGTAATCCTACCTCAACTGACGCAAATTTCCCGACTGTCCATCCAGACCCCGACCTCACCAGCCACGCGCTTCCTCTCCCTCCCTCTCCTACACCCTCCGCGACGTCTGCGTCCGTGTGCTCACGCGCGCCGCTCCTTCATTCCAGCCTACCCAGTCCACCAATTGTTGTTCAAAGACCAGCCCCCAACCCTGCTCGGAAACTCACCAAGAGGAGGCGCGCTTCGTCTGCCGTTAGGTCCACCTACGTCAAGCTTTTGAACGACTGTCCAAACGCTGGAATTAATCCTAGCTCTCCATCCGCCCCATTTCCATTACAGACTACGTCCATTAATAATTATCTGCGTCATTCGGAGGTAGATACATCGCCAAATTCCTATCCGAATGCTCCGTCTACAACCCCTGGTTTATATAACAGTCAACAACCGCCACAACCCCTGCTGGACTCTGATCCATCTCGGCGGCGAAGAGAGTCGATGCCTATTCACACTCTTTATCGCGGGAGGACAACTACAAGATGGGATCCCGGCCCAGGTCCCCATGAACTCGAACTTTCCCCCAGGTCGATTAGCGAAAGTCGATACCGGGATGCAGAAATGGGGTCAAGGCTGAACAGTACGGAGGCTGAGGAGTTCTTGCCGCCTGTCAGAGCGGCGTCACCGTTTCGTCTCAATATCGTAAGTTCTGTCCCCCCTTTGGTGAGCCCTCTAACATCATCCTCGACAGTCAACACATCAGGAGTGGCATGAACGACGCACCCAGTTTCGTGTCGGTACGCCACCCCCTTCAAATAACGCCGAACCCCTGGCAACGTTCGCATGGACGGGAATTAACCCCCAGGCTACTCTCCCCTCGACCTTCTCAATCAAGGGCAAGAACAGGGATCTCTCACAGACTTTCGGGGATCAAGACGATTCTACCACAAACGAATATCTCAGACCCGCATTGGCCCCGAACGGTGGCCTCCCAAACACCGGTATGCAATTCGAACCATCCACTTCCCCAGAATCTAGTTCCAGTAGTTCTCTATCGCGACCTTGTTTAGTCCAGGATACTGGCTGTAGACAACAAACGCTCGCCATGGCTGTGACAGATGAGGATGTAACAGACGAAGTGCTAGTGGAGGAACTTGAGCGCCTACGGTCCGCTGTGACGCCTACTGCCCTGCCAAGGTGCTATTCTGAAGACCAGCACCGCACAAGTCAAGACAACCCCGACACGTATGGAGGACCGCAGGGGCATCTTCAGGGCTCACAGACCCCCTCGTCTCCTTTCGCGTTGCCTCAGCCGGACTTGGCAACCTGGCACACCGCGCGGCGTGCGTTGCTTACCTGTCGCGAGATTGTACGCACAGAGCGGCACTATCTTACAGATCTGCGCGTTCTCGGCGCTGATGGTGAAGGGACAACGACGATACTACCGGCTGCCATGCTGACGCATGTTTCGGCATTGATACGCGTAAGCGAGAGCCTGCTCTACCGAATGACCGAAGATCCGAGTGCATGGGGTGTTGCGGCCGCATTCCTCGGCGACGAAGACGAGATGGAGGAAGCATTTGTGAAGTGGTGTGAGGTTGTGGGCGAAATTTTCGTTGGGCCAGAAGGAGATAGGCAGCGTCAGTTGAGGAGGCGGAGTACAGGAGACGCAGAGGATGTGTTTCGTTCGAGGAGTAAAAGTAAGACGTCTATTGCGACTGCCGGTTCGGAGCCTGCTTCCTGTACGAGGTCGGGGTCGAGAGTGTTGGTGCGGAAAAGGACGAGTGTAACGGAGAAAGAGATGGAGGGGCGGAAGAAGAAACCCACCGTTCGTGATTTGGCCATTTTGCCAACGCAACGGGTGACACGATATGTGTTGCTGTATCGGGGTACGTCACCTTGCATCGCATACCACTGTCAAGAGCCTAACTACTTATTATTATTTTTTGATAGATCTACTCGAATACACACCGTCGTCTTCTCCCTCTCGTGCTTTAGTCGAATGTGCAGTAGAGGCTGCGCTAAGGATTGCCAAGAAGTGTGACGAGGCTCAGGGGATCCAACTTTGACCCTTGATTTACAACCTCATGCATTGTTTAATATTAGACACGATACCCCGCTAATTTCTCCTTCACCATCGTTGAATTTGTTGGGAACAGATCAGTCCCTCTCCGGGCATCAACATGAACGACTAGTGATGTAAATAAAACACAGGAATTTATTCTTTCTTGAGTCTATGTTATCTCAACTCACTTCAATCCATCACGAACCTAGTCTTCCGGAACAACCCCGCTATGCTGCCAAGTAGATTGTAATGAGCAATGGTTTTGCGACCTGTATAAGGAAGGAAGGAATTCACCCTCCCGCTATTGAACCCCTCCAAACCGGCGGCTACCCTTGAAGCAGTAATAATGGCACCCCAATCAAGCACTTCAAATTCTGCGCCCCTGCCGAGTTTGCTTGAAGCATGTAACGCGCGGGCCGTGATGAGATGCTGATGCGCCACGTCAATGGCAGGCATGGGCGAGTTGTGCTCGACGGTCAGACGGCGGATGTGGCTGAGGTGAGCGATCGAGTAATTAGATAGTCAATAGTAAAGAGGCGCGTACGAGGCATCCTTTATCCCGCCTTGAATGGCGAAGCCTTTTGTGCCGTCGAAAAGATCGTTGGCTAACTTTTCGCTATAAGAGATGAGGCTGAACACAGAAGAAGTGAGCCATGGCTTGGGGCTAGGCGGAAAATCAAAGAACGTACGGTGGGGCAGGCAAAAATTCTCCACAAGTTGATAAGTTATGTTACACAGGGATAAGGTTTGGAATAAAGTGTGGGGGAACACACCTTTGATGATATCTTGCACGTCTTTGGAGTCAACGCCCGATTTTTCTGCGAGCGTAAAGCTCTCTGCCAAGACTTCGAGCATGCCAAGAAGAATAGAGTTGCCGATCAATTTGATTGTTGGTGCTGTGGAATGGGAAGATGAGTTTCGAGAAACCGAGACAACGGTGTCCTTACCTTTTTCCAGATTTCCACCAAGATCGATCACTTTACGTCCAACAGCCGGAACCAGAATGAAGGCGACCTCCTTCTTGGCGCGATAGTCGCCACTCATGCAAATGAGAAGCTGGGATTTGTCTGCAGCGGAGGGAGCACCAAACATGGGAGAAGTTATCAGAAGGCAGTGAGGAATGTTGGAGATCAAGAGGTCGAGTTCGCCTAAAGGCAAATAAAGTCAATCGCACTAGAGGTCATTGAGGTCGGACAGTTGACCTGCTAACGTAGGGTAGATCTAATAATGTATTAAATTTGTAACAACAAAGGGAAACGGATGGACTAACGGTACTGGTCTCGACAAATATTTTCTTTTTCGTAGGAACGAATTGCTGATAGTTGGACATGAGCAGCATAAAAACTTGATGCGGATCACAACTCACAGTAAGGACTTTTGAATACTCCTCATAGACACCCTTGACAACTTCATCGTTTGCCAAGTTCGTAATGACGACATCGCACTCTTTTGCGATCTGCGCCAAGTCTTGTGCAATACAAACATTGCTTCGACCAACCTCTTGCTGCAGTTTCTCAGACTTTGCGAGGGTGCGGTTCCACACGAGCAATGGAGGCGAGCCAGGCAGGTGGTGTGTAGCGAGGTTGCGGGCCATAAAGTAACCCATGGCGCCTAGTCCGACAAAGCCGATTTGAAAGGGAAGAGCGCCCGGAGTGTCAGGGCGAGAGTAAGGAAGGGCATTGCGCGTAGCTGAGATATCGGACATTTGAACGGGCAAATGTTAGCTGGTGCCATTTGCGGTAGGTATGTGATCACGTGATTATATGTGGTCAGATCTGCATGCTGTTGCTGCTCATTTGACTCTTTCACGGCCGGAATCCTCCAATGGCCACACAACTGGCCTACCCACCCTACGCGCAGAACAGAGGAACTCTCACACCTGGCCAGTTTGTTTCTGTCAACAAATACAATGTTCAGGTGGAACGATTTCTCTCGCAAGGTGTGTGGAACAGCAGGCGGACGATTAGAGTACTCACGTTTAGTGTCCAGGCGGCTTCGCTCATGTTTATCTCGTGCGAACAGAGACACCAGTTTATAACACAACGCATCATGTCTTAAAGCGAATTGCTGCTTCCAACGATGCCATGGTAGCTGAAGTTAGGAAGGAGGTGAATATCATGGTATGATGTTTCTTCTAGGTTCACTGGATTGCCATCTTTAGCACATATTTATAGAGACAACTTCAAGGCCATCCTAATATCGTACATATCATCGATGCAGCTTGGCACAGGATGTCAAATGGCTTTTTCGAAGTGTTTATCCTCATGGAATTGTGCCCTGGCGAGTTTTACGTCTCCTTGTGGTTTCCCCCGCCGTAATTATTAACCTCTCCGTTTAGGCGGTGGAATAATTGATATGATGAATCGTCGTCTCCGCGAACGTCTCACCGAAGCCGAGATCCTCCAAATCTTTGTAGATGTATGTGAGGGTGTGGCCGCAATGCATAGCAAACAGCCACCTCTAATCCACCGCGACCTCAAAGTGGAAAACATCCTTCAATCTTCGCCTACCGCCTACAAGTTGTGCGATTTCGGCTCAGCCACCCGCGTTGCCCCTCGACCTCCTGCCACGGTGAAAGAAATCATAGAACTGGAGGCGGATTTAAACAGACACACCACGCTGCAATATCGTGCGCCAGAGATGGTCGATTCGTATTTGCGCCGACCCGTGGACGAGAAGAGCGATGTATGGGCTCTCGGCGTCTTATTGTATAAGCTCTGTTATTACACCACACCATTCGAGGAACACGGGCCGCTAGCAATTCTAAACGTTCAATACCGCACGCCATCTTATCCTGTCTATTCGGCGCAAATGAACTCAATGATTGGTTCGTCTTTTCCTAAAATCATCGATGTTCTCTATTCATCATGTAGTAATTCTATTTGCTTCCACTTTAGCCTCAATGCTTCGCGAGCATGGCACTCAAAGACCTTCCGTCTTCGAGCTACTCACCATTGTTCATGGTCTTCGAGGAACAAAATCACCTTTCCAGTACACCATCCCTTCACCCCAGCCCCTTTCAGCTCGCCACCCTCAGCCCCAGCCACAATTTCAGTCACAGATCAAAGCCCAACCTCAATTACCACGACGACAACGGTCAAATTCTATTTCACTCACCAATTCCCCCCCTCCCCAAAATGTTAACGCAGGTGTTCAGGCTCGCGAAAAAGTTTTGGAGGCCATTGCTCCCATGCGGAGAGGGCGGCCTTCTCTTTCCAAGGGTATAAGACCCTCTAGCCCACAAAAGCTTTCTGAGACCGGACAAGTCCGGGACAAAAACGAGGAGCTCGGTGCCAATTGGAATGGAAAGTTTGACGCCGATGACGATAAGGCCTGGAGTACTGTCATCGGGGAGAGTAGCGTGGGTTTTAGCGGGCCGGGAAACTCTGAAAAGACGAACGACCCCTGGATATTGAAGGAAGCTGGAAAGAAGCCGACAGCTGCGGAGCAAGCTCAGTCCGGCCCTAATTTTGAGGAAAATCTTTGGGATTCGTTCGACCCGTCTATCACGTCTACAAGCGGAAGCGTCAGCTCTTCGAAACCGAGCACCCCATCCCACCGCCCACCCGAACCCGCGAGGATCAAGTCTTCTCCCGCAATCAACGTGGTAAACCTGAAGTCCAAAAACAAGGATGCCTTTGATGACTTAGGTCTTGATCTTGGTGGACGAAATCGACCCCCTACACTTGGTGAAGCCAGAAAATTGAGGACAGGTCTAGCAGTGATGAGTACTACCATGGCTAATGGTTATAACGACAGCAGTTCCCAAAATAATAGCCAATCCACCCCTTCTAATCAGATTGCGCCATCTCCTCGACCATCGTACTTGTCACCCACCAAACCACACACTTTATCCCAATCTCAACCACACTCTACGGCATCTAGTATTCCTAGTTCACCTCGAAAATTGCCCGCTGTGCCTCAACCAAACTCGAGGACACATCTGGACGGTCTTTCCGCAGAGGCAAGATTCCCGTCTCTCGAGGCCTTAGATGCCAGCTTCGCAGCAGGCTCCCTCTTTCATGTTTCTCCCAAGCCTAAAGTCCAACAAAGGTTGCCTCAGCCACCGGCTCAACCCTCAGGAGGTGAACCTCGTACCGGTGGACTTCGTCCGATCGGCCAAACACAACATCACCGCTCTCATGATGGTGTCAGATCTCAGCAAGTTACTGGAGTTGCCATGCGAGATTTAAACCAGAATAAGAAAGCTGCAGAGCCATACGTTGAGGTTTCTCAGACGAAGCAAGGAGAAGTGTCGCGACCCACTCTGATGAGGAAGCATCGGAGTTCGATCTCTATCAAGCCCAACTCTCAATCAATCCTTACCGACGCCAGTAATTCCCGCCTACCTCTGCAAACTAGTCTTGCACCGCCATTCGTTACTATTCCAAGCTCGCATTCACCTCCGCGGCTTCCTCCCAAGGAATGGTTGGCTGGAGTCGACAGCAATTCCGTCTCTCCTACTCTTGCTTCAGCGGGAAGTCCGGCGTCCACTACATCTGAAATTCCTGGTTTGCGTGGTTCACCTGGTAAACGCGCATCATTTATCGAGAAGAATACTCTACCCACACCGCAAGAGGCTGTTTTGATCTCGCGTGATGATTTTATTCCTTCCGCTGCTACGCAAGCACGCAATTTCCCTGCCCCAACCGCGGTTGATGCCAAGCCAAAATTCACAATAATGTCCATACCCCGGACAGTCCCATCAGCCAACACTTCCCACTCTGCTTTCTTTAAAAACGATACACCTCACGTGTTTTCAGAGAACAAGCAGTCTGAGTCTGGGAAAGAAATTGACTCTTCCTCAGATGAAGGCCCAGAGGACGTCAGCGGGTATATTCCTACCCCTTCCAAAGCTACGGAGAACAGAGGGTTGGAACAAAGGAAGGGCAGAACAGGAAAAGGGAGACAAAACTCGGTCCATGATTTAGTGGGTCTGTGGGGTGGTACTGGGGTCACGTCAAATAACACCAACACTCAAATGGGAATAGATACCCAAGCACGTAAACGGCAGTCAACAACCACGCCGTCATCCTCGTCCTCGACACAGGTTGCATCACGTGTAATTGTGGGTTCTGCTTCGCAGCCTGTATTGTCACCTCCTGCAGATTCTCGTCCTATTAGTCGATCACTCAAACAACCGTCCCCTGATTCCGGTCGTTACACCAAGCAGCCTTCCATTGCTGATTCGATCCAGTCACCCGTGTCAGCTCGTTCACGGCCTCAATCAGCTTTTCTGCTTCCACTGCCCAAAGCTAATTCTGATGATGCTGTTTCGTCTGTTGGTTTCCCAGGCGGGCCCGCGTCCCCTGGGCTTTCGCCTGTTGACGACTCAAGGCCAAGGGAAGGCATTAGGCGCACGTCGATATCCGAGATGGTACAACATTATGAAGCCTTGGGAGGAAAGACCAAACTATCATCATCTCCCGTATCGAAACCTCCTATGTTCAAGGCTTCTCCGCGACAGACAGACAGTAACCGTTATTCTAAAGTGCAACCCGGAAACGCCCCAGTTATTTCTAGAAGAGACCAGAATGTAACCATGATCCCGGGATCAGAACTTTCCACTCCAAAGAAGCCACTCGCCAGCTCTGGGGATCACAAAAAGACCCGCACCGTCACTGACGCGCGTATCCCCGATCCCGCTGTACTCCGCACGTCACCAATCGGGTACCTTGACCTTGAGCGACCCAAGGGAAGACAGAGTCCTGTTCCATCTCCCCAGATACCCACACGCAAACGCGAAACGGTTTCTAGCGCATCTTCCTCGGATCTAAGCGGAACCCCGTCTCGTAAATCTACTCTGTCAGACGAGGCGACAAAAACAAATGACCGACGGTCACCATCGCCAGAACGGCCTTACCAGGGCGTTGGCAAACTCATTGATCAATGGCAGCGGAAGACAGCAGAAGCTGAATCTCCACGACGTCCGACCAACAGACGCGCTCGGGTATAGTAAGCGAGCAAAATAGAGGAACAACGAGGCTGTGTTCATTCTTTCTCGCAACATAGCAGAAATGGATGTTTAGTCATTGCGGACGACGTTTCTTATATATATATACTTATTGCTCGAAACAGGAAACGGAAACCTCAACGAGGAGATGCCGCGTAACTGGACTCTCACATTACAAACTAGTGGATATACTGTACTAATCGAAATATCAATTGTCCTGTCATCTGGAATAATCGAATCGAAATCAAGAATCAATCTCTACCTGCGTCCGAGCCTTGACATTCCTCATCAACGCATTTGCCTTCATTTCTCTCCATTCACACCCTTCGTTATACTCGCAGGTACTGGGTATGGGACAATCCTCTCAGATCAGTTAGAGTCGCATGGAAAAAATAAGCCAACGCACAAGCATCGTTTTGCCTGTGGCAATTCCACACCTTTAGGTGGTCGGATACCGTGCCACCACTCCAGCACGTCGGCTAGATACCTATCGAGAACGACATCGTCGACTTTGAACTTTTTCACACCAATAATCGCATGCGAGTTTCGGTCAGTCGCCGAGCTCCGCCGTTTACTCGTAGAGGGTGAAGTTCCAACAGGTGAGTCGGTATCGTCTGAGGGACCGAGAATCAGTGTGCAAGGCCAGACAAAGACGAACTAAACGCACCACTCAGGCTATCGATATCAGCATTATCATTTGCTAGGCTTGTGCGTGGTAAAGTGGTTTCCGAGAGCCCGGCTGGTTGCACAAATGATTCAGGCTCACCCTCCTGGTGATCCATGGGGATTATTTCCACGACTCCAGAACTCGAACCCTCGGCAGGCCTAGGTTGTTGTGGCTGCGACTCCTCCAAGCTCTGAGCTATGGCTCTGATAAGTTCCTCTTCCTCTGCATAATCCACAACATCTTGCAAGCTTGCCTCGATAGCCTTACGAACGTCCTCCTCTTCCTTGTGTGATTCTTCAAAAGCGGTAGCGGTTAGAGTCGCTTCACGCCTGCTTCGACGATGGAGTTTACGGTTGCGGTAGACCAACTGCAGTGTTCGGTCAATGGAGGTGGTGTCCAATTGATGTATGACGTCTCCCCATATTCGCGTAAGGTCGTTCAAGCAAGACTGTGGGCCTAGTGATGGGGAATCCCAAGTTAACCGTGCTTGTGTCACGAATCCAGCAGAAAAGGGTTTTGACGGGTCCAGTTTTAGTTGCGAGAAAACGCGAGCGAAGACGATGGGATGCCAAGGCGAGATGAGGGCGGAGAGAAGCCTGTGGTATAGCATGAGTTGAAGACGGGACGAAAATGTGTCGTCATGCGCTGGGATGGTGTTTGAATGGCGAGTTTTGGTGTCGAGTAGGTGCAAGGCGTGTTCTGGAAGACGAGGTTCTGTGGGGTTTGATTGGAATCCCTCGGAAACAGGTTCACGCAATAGCTCGTCCTGAAAAAAAAAAAAAAAAAAAAAAAAAAAAAAACAAGGTTTTAAAGAGATTGAAAAGCTTTAAGTTTTAGCATACGATGATCCCGACGACTACGTGATCGTTTATAATGCCAAAGACGGGCATTTCGCGCTAGATGAAAGTTTAAGTGACGCTTTGGTTGGCTCAAATGGAGCACTCACGGCACATCCAAGAGCTACTAGACAGTGGATGCATGAGAGCATGTTCACAAGACTAGGGCGGAGGTTTCAGCCAGTTTCACGAAAGGAATGTCAACCGAATAGGCCCACACCGCAAAGCCCATCGCTCTTCGTCGGTGGTGATATCAACACGCACTTCGACGGGGCGAATCTCCTTCTCTAGTTCCTTATGCACCAACTACAAAAGGCGTCTGGACGAATATTAGTGCAACAGAGAAATTGCCCACCTTTCCCTGTGTTGCCCTGCGATCATTCTGAGCGGCAATCGATTTCTCCACGACGATCTTTTTCCCCGCTCCCGAGATAAACGAGGGTGGGCGATCTTTCAGTTTTCGAAACCGATATTGGCGCAGTCCATAGTCAAATTGAACCTCACACCTGCACGTTTGGTTCAAGTGAAAGTGAGCATAAATGCGAAGGAAGGTGAGATACATACCATGCGGGGGCCACTAAATCGGTAACGGACATGATTCCATTAGAACGAAACCGGTGGTACGGGCTTGGGTCCTTCTGGTCCTGTTTTTTGGTTGCCTTGAAATCAATGTCAATGACGGGTTGTTCGAGTTCGATGGTAATTTGAGGTCCACCCTTGTGGCTAGCATTCTCGAGCTGGAGAGCAGCATCGATACGAATGAAATCGTCTTGAGTGAACTCTGACAGCAGGTTGTAGCTGTCGTATTCATCCTCCATACGAACGTGGTGGCTGTCGCGAAAGGAAAAATGAGACACATGGACAAAAAAATTATTTTAACTGCGACGAGCACGTTCTCAATGAACAATCACACCCAGGGATTCACTACCAACGACCGCGAAGAGGCCGAGCGACATCGGTGGATGCAAGAGGCCATGCTCATGGTCAGAGAGCATCTCTCGTGTCCAACACTCAAACCTCTGACATTCACAGGCAGAGGAAGCACTAGATGCCGGGGAGGTCCCAGTCGGTTGTGTGTTTATCAGGGACGGGCAGGTCATCGCCAAGGCCAGAAATCGAACAAACGAACTTCGAAACGTGAGAATCATTATCTTTTCATTATTGCACTCCCGCCTCGCTCACAAGTGGCGTTGATCAGGCAACGAGACATGCAGAACTGGAGGCTATTGATAGCATTCTATCAGACAAAAATTTGACCCCTGACATCCGAGGGTATCCGCTGTCCGACACGACGCTGTACGTGACGGTGGAACCGTGCATCATGTGCGCATCGGCTTTACGACAGACAGGCATCAAGGAAGTTTTCTACGGGTGCGACAACGAGAGGTTCGGTGGTTGCGGCAGCGTGCTTGGTGTGAACAACGCGTCAGTCAGATGTCTATCGGGACGGTCGTGAACTGCCTCACGTTGCTATACAGACTTTATCATCCTGGGCATCCCGGTTACAAATCGACGGGCGGGTATTGTAGGGATGAAGCCATCATCATTTTGCGCCGATTCTACATCACGGAGAATGTCAACGGTAACACTTTTGTGGCAGATTATGACTTTGATTTATTCTTGTTTCTTCAGCTCCTGTGCCGAGATCGAAAGCAAACCGTGTGTTAAGAACGGACATACGTTAAAAACGAGACCCCACCGCGGTTCGAACGCGGGACCTCACGATCTGCAATCGCATGCTATACCACTTAGCTATAGGGTCACCTCGGACCAGCCGATTTAAAGGACGTAAGAGCGGAAAGGATGCGATGCTATTGCAGTTGTTAAATAAAAAGCAGATACGGGTACAAAGCTGATGTGATGCGATAATGCAATAATAACCACGACTATACAAAAATCCTATCTTTAGATGTTAATGTCGATTTCGACTTGTCAAGGGATCGTCTGACCGCTCTTCCTTCAGGGGGGAAGTCAAGTCGGCTTCGAATTGGGGGAGTCGCTTGAGGTACGAGGTGTATGCAACAGGTACGGATTCCAAGGCCGGGGTAGGCATTGGCGCATAGTAGGGTGGTCCATACGGTTGGGTGCGCGGTGCCGGCGTGGAAGAGCGGCGTTCAGGTTTGCGAGTAAAAAAAGAAGGTGAAACGGGAGTGGAAGGTGTAGGAGGGGTGCGTGGTCGAGGAAGCGAGAGGCGACGTGAGAATGAGACACGTGAAGATTTGGGGGTTGTTTCGGGATCCGGTGCGAGATTAGTGATCGTGATAGTGTTATCTTTGCGGGGAGTGGGCCAAAACGGCAAGGATGACCTGCGAGGAGTTTTGGGGGGAGCATCAGAAGCTGATGAGAGTGAGTTGGGTTGCTAACTGAATGACGATAAGGGACAAACCTGTCGGACTTGGAGCTGGGTTCACCTCCGCAGTGGGGGATGCAGCAGGGGCAGATGTTCGTCTTTTATGATAAATTAATGCTTTCTTCACATTGGGAAAATGGGCAGAGAGAGATAACGGTTTGCTACGGATGGAGGACGTGGAGGAAAGATGAGAAACGTCGGAATCTATATTCGAGTAGTCTTCGCCGCTTTCGGGGTGAAGGAATGGGTCGTGACCAGGCATGAGTTCATTGGAGGTGAGAGTAGGATTGACGAGAGTGGAAGAGGACGAGGAAGCAGAGGATCGGATACTGAACGATGAGCCTGCGACTTCTGGCTGATGTACGGGGACGGCACCCAAAGTTTGTCTTCGTCTAGGCGTTATTTTCGAATGTGATATTGGAGAGGTGATTAAATTGAAAGATACGCGGCGAGGGCTGGTCGATCTGGCAGGGAGAGAGGGCGAGACCAAGGCCGGGGAGGGTGGCGGGCATATGAGAGACGATCGACGAAGGATGACGGGCGATTTAGGGGTGAGAGGAGCGCGGATTGGAGGACGATAGCGAGGAACGGAGGGTTTCAAAGCTGGTAAAAGCCAGTGAAAGCAAATGGCGAGCACACTCTGTGGGAAACGGGTGAGCGGACGAAGAAAAAGAGGGAGAGATAAGTACGGTGATAAAACCGAGCGAGCTGGCGAGTTGAGCGAGTAGGATTGCGAGAGGAGAGACGTGAGCGATTGGGGGGGACATGAAGGGAATGAGGAAGGAAAAAGAGAAAATGGTGCCATGTTTTATATGTTTGCAACCACCATCACGACGTCATTTTTTCACACGGAATTAAAATTATTATTATTTATCCGATCTTTTCATCCGACGAATCTGAGTGCATCCGCATGTACATAATATTTGGCGACCTCTCCTGTCTTGGTGACCGGTGCACTCGGATCGGGTACAAGCATGAACGTCTGGCTGAACACACGGGGTTGGCCATCGATGCTTTTCGACGGGGTCGAGGCTGGGTTCCCAGCTGGCCCAAGACCGTGAATGACACTCCCCGAAACAGTCACGAGAAGCGATGGTGGCTGACTCCCTGGTCCAGAGTTGAGCGGGGAGCGAGCTAAGATCTTGATGGCAAACCTGGTATGGGATGACAATCCAGACACTGCACATCGTGCTTCGTCCTCGGCATATTCTCTATGAGCGTCCGAACACCCTCGATCCCTTGATACGGCTTTCCGTTCCAAGTAAGGGAAGACGATGATCGATAAAACTTGGGGATGTCCACCGTCCGTGTGGTGGAGTCGTATGCGTTGTAGAACACACGGGTGAAGTGATCAGCTGCTCGAGTTGAGATTTCGACGCTGGATAACGAATAAGCGACTAACATCAACAAGACCGAGCAGCAAAACAAACTCGTTCGGAGAAAGACTCGGTTTCACTGCCTGATTCATGGCCATCTCGACTCGCAGAAAGGAGTTGAGAGCTGAGAAGGATATTATATTATGTAATTCATTAACCCTAACCTTAAAAGCCGCCCAGCGCGATCACCGTGTCCCGACCGATCACTTCCGTTCCGAGGTGTTTGCACTCCGGTATCTTTCGAAAATATAGATTAGCAACGTAGCCAGGATGGAGGCCAAAACTCGCCTTTACCAGCCCATACCCGACTCCATCTTGTCCCACAAATGTCGGCGCAACCGTTACAATCACCGTGTTCACCAGTCTTTCCGCAAGAAATGATCCGATCATCTTGGCCCCACCTTCCGCCATGACGGAGCGGATCCCCAGGTTGTGGAGGGTTTCAAGTACCGCAGGGATCGACAATCGTCCTGTAAATTAGTCTTCGGCATTTTGTAAGGCCATGTGGTTGATCACGGACCATTCTCGGTCGGGACTGTCAATATCTTCGCCCCAGCTTCCTCCAATGCCCGTCTACGTTTCAACTTTTCACCCTCTTCCAATCCCAACACCAAGTCTGAGGAAGAAGAACAAACAATCCACGGTGGTCTTCCTCGCCCCTCCTTGAAGTTTAGCAGCAATTTGCTTCTCACAGGCATCCGAAGCCGACTATCGAGGATGACCGGTTGAGGCAGTCTTCCCGGCGCTCCAGCAGGAAGGTGTCGAGCTAAGGACACACAACCATTCGTATTTGACAATCTGCACAACACGGCAACGCACTATTGAGCTGCGGATCATCGTTGATGGCGGTGCCGATACCGACCAGAATGGCATCGTGCATCGTCCTCATCCTGGCTTTTGATGTTGACACTCTCCGAGGTTGAGACGAGGTGGAACACACCAATGGGTCATCACCATGCTCTCTCTCCCACTTAATATAAGCTGCTTCCCATCCTTTCCTGCAATTTTTCCATCCAGAGACTGAGCAAACGTGAGCGTAACCCGAGGAAATCTGTCTGCTTTATCCCCACTTCTGGGTTGTTGCTGTAGCACCTTCAGTAACTCTGGAGGACTGATGGACATCTTGTTGCCAAATACGATCATACAACCTTTAGCAGCATGTCCGAGCATCAGCTTCGCATTTTGAGCTTCAATTGCTGGTATGTCCCATTTCATTCTTCGTCTTTCATTCTATCACATCGGTTTGACCTCCAGGGGCCTCATGTTTTTCTCCAAAGACCGACAGGAGCGTATTGCCGGACTCGCTCGTCGACTCTCACAGTCCGATCACGATATCATCGCCCTGCAAGAGCTTTGGGTCTACGCCGACTTCAAACATATCAAAGAAAGCGTCGAAAAGCTCCTACCCTATGCCAAATTCTTCTACAGGTCACTTTCGTCTCCCCTCTTCTGTCCTTGCCTAATCTATGCCATGCCGTCCAAAGCGGTGCGCTGGGAGCAGGACTCGCTCTGTTTTCTCGGTTCCCTATCATCGAAACCTCGGTTCACCCGTACTCCCTGAATGGAGCACCGATCGACGTCGCAGCTGGTGACTGGTTTGTCGGAAAGGCCGCCGCTTCAATTGTCATCCACCACCCCGTCCTCGGCGAAGTGCAAATATTCAATACTCATGTGAGTTATCACTCTGTTCCGTCTCCCCAGCCTTAACAACACACTCCTTCAAGCTCTTTGCGAAAGGAGGCGAGGATGGACCAGAATACAACAGGGCTCACCGTCTAGTAAACGCATGGGAGTTCGCGAAATTGGCGCGGCATGCTGCCAATCTTGGACGATATGTCATTGCAGTAAGCCATCTCTCCGCCTTGCCGTTCTCCATCACTCATTTTCATACAGGCAGGAGATTTTAACAGCATCCCAACCACTCTCCCCATGACTATCATCCGTGACCACGCCGCCCTGACAGACTGTTGGTCCATCACTCACCCGAACACGAACCTCCCCACCTCATCTACCACCCCCTCACCCACTCTCAACGCCATCACGACCTTTGGCATCACAGCCGACTCCCCCCTGAATACCTACTCAGCAGGAAAGCCACTCGACCCCCACGCACGTAAATACCACGGCAAGCGACTCGACTACATCTTTTACCGCCAACCTGCCCGACCTCATCCGAGCGCAGATCGAAGACTCCCCGAATTGACGTGTACAGATTGCCAGGTCGTCCTCACAGAACGTGTCCCAGGTTACGATTTCTCGTTCTCCGATCATTTTGGCCTGGAAGCTACATTCGAGTTTGAAGATACCCAGCAGCATGTCTTTCATCTCTCAGCTCGCGACGGCTCTTCGGACCCTCGACCTCAGAATTCTCCATCCCTCTCCATCACCTCCGTCACCGAGACTACCCTCGCACTGTCCAGCTGCTATCAATTCTCTCTCCGCCGTTCCCGCGGAGAGCTCACCATCTTTGTCTTATGCCTCCTCCTTCTGTTGGCGTTCGTCGTCGGGTCGGCATGGTTCCCCCATCCATGGATCAACCCTTTCATCTTGCTGATCACCATTTTCATCTCTTGGCTTGCAACGACGATGCTTTATGAAGGATTCATATATGGAAAATGGGAACGCAATGCGCTCACAAGTGCCCTAGAAGATTTGGAGATATATAAAAAAGCTGTCGAACTGCAGCACGAGATGTAGACGTTACGTAGACACTTGGATTCCAGGGATACAGATTATAAGTCAAGTATGTAGCCAACCAGAGGGAATCATAATGCTATTTAATCGTACAATTATTAAGAGGCAGGTGATTGCCGGGGAAGAAGGTAGCAATGTAGAACAGACACAGAATGGTGACAATGTCATGATGGTTTGAACGTGAGAGTTTGATTTGCTGGGCCAGAATTCGCCCATTCATTAACCAGAGAGGTAATGTCCGGATGACTCGCGTTCGAACGTCGAATTAATGGTGACGGTGGTGGAGAAGTCACCGACGACATTCCGAATATCGAGGGACGAAGATGGCTGGGCTTGGGCTGTTCAGGTTCGGCGCGTAAGGGTTGATTCGAAGGTGCACGGTGGTGATTCATAACGCGGACAGGCGGTGTAGATTGGGGTAAAATTACAGAAAGTGCCGACTTGAGGCGACGCATGATGGATATTTCTTCGTCAGATGAGAGAGGAGGGGAAGACAGAGTCGCTCGTTTCGATGGATCATCGTCATCAGTCACATCCACATCTCCACCGTCGTGTGTAGGAGACCAGACCTTGGAACGGCCCCAGCTAGGATAAGCCTTTGGGCTAGACAGTTCATCACTGTCGCTTTCGGTACGTTCACCGTCATCCGCTTCCAGTTTGTCCTTGACTTCTAGAATGCCAGATGCGGTTTCTACTCCGTCACCGCTAACCACACAAGCTTTCTCGTTGTCAATCTCAGTTTCGAGAACAGCCTCTGCGGCGCCATCAAGTTGCTGAGGTGACTGGCTTTGGACCTGCGGCAGGGTATTGCGCACGAAATCCCGACAGGATTTGAACGACCGCTCGGCTGCTTCCAAGAAGGGATACGCTTGGAACACATGGATCTGTGAAGCTTGGTTAGTAAACAGTTCTACGGAATAACCAGAGAGAGATTCACAGCATCCTCATATAGCTCATGGCGAACTTGGACGCCCGATAATGTTGCCTTGTGTGCCAGTAGAGTAATCTCGTCTCTGAGTACCTCTGCATCCCCCACCTGAATGAGTAGAGGAGGAAGATCGTGGAAATCCCCAAAGAGAGGACTCGCGTATGGGTGAGTTATGTATTTTTCCATGTGGTCACCAAGGTATAATGCGACGGGATTCATGTGGTCGTCTGGCGCAGGAAACGAGAGGACATCGAATGGAGCGTTACTATCCCATGAATCACAGCTCATTGTCAAGTCTACATTAGAGAGTAAGCTTATTTGGACGTGGTAGGATAGAGGCCACATGCAACGCACCGACCCAGGGAGACATCAGGATGGCACCGGCGGGTAATGGGTATTCGTTATCTCTCAGGTACATTAACAACGCAAGAGAGAGACCACCACCAGCACTATCGCCAGCAATGATTATATTTTCTGGAGGAATGTGGAGATCGTCGACCAGTCGGAGGTATCCGCTGACAACGTCATGGAGTGGGCCTGGGAACCGAGTTTCGGGTGCCAGTCGATAATCCAAAGCTGCGATGAGAACGGATGAGACGGTATGTACCAAACCACAAGCGGAGACATACCAAAAACGCGAGCATCGGTATATTTGGACAAGGGTATGGAGATTAACCTCTGATTAGCAGCACTTGACAAATAATAAGCGCCTTGGGGTTGACAGCGCATTAGAAAGACACGTGAACGAGAAGGGTAACGGCATACCCCCATGAATGTAAAGTATCACTCGTTCCTTCTTTTTTGCAGGAGGGTTTGAAGAACGGGCACCCTCTGGGGAATCCTCCTTGCCGTTGCGGGTGGCCTTCCATTCTGACTGCAACCTCTGCCATGTTTTCTTGCCTACCACCCACTCTCCCGAAAGCTCTCGAGAGCCGGTCTCTAGCGAGTCAAACTGTGCAAGGATGCCTCTCAGGTTTCTTCTTCGCACTCGGAAGGTTACAGGCGAGACCAAGGCGTCAGAAGGGAGAGGAACAAGACCGGCGATACTCATCAACATTCGGACCATAGCCTGTACGTCATTAAGATGAAGAACATGTGGACGACAAGGAGAGTGACCCACGACATCGACGAGAGCTGTGTGTCTGGCAGCACCACGCATGAAACTGGTTATAATCGTTATCTCGATGCCCCAAGATTTCTTACGCGGACCCCAAATGTGGTGCGAGAGGACATCTCCAGTAATCTCAGTGGCTAGCGGTCGGTGTATTAGGGATGAAAGAGGGAGAAGCAGATGACGAACCTTTTGATGCAGCAATTAAGCCGTACCTCCAAAGATCCCAGAATCGGATGGGTTGGGTCTCTCGCTGTTTTAAGCTGGGATTAAGACGGGCGGATGGTGGGGGGATGCCAGGAGTTGAATAATAATGAAGTAGAGCAGAAGGAGACCTCTTCAACGGCGAGGCTGGTGGATCAGGTTCGTTAGAGCGAGGAAATGGCCATGAAAGGGAGATTGTCATGGTTGAGGGGTGAAAGAGAGAGCTAAGGACCATGTTGGGGAAGAAACATTAAAGGGGAAAATAGATTATTTGGTGATTTCATCATCGACTGTCACGGAACATGCAACAACCCGAAAGGTTTCTTTGCATCTTGTCTTCCAACTCAACCTTCCTCGCTCTTAGCGAGAACCCGAGCATGACATAGAAGCGATCCAATTCCGTCGAACAGACACAGCTTTGAGGGTCAGCCAGCACAGCGAGTTTCTCGTTACCGTTGTCAATTATGCAAGTGTTTCGGCGTTGGGATCCCTACTACTTTGGACATGAGATCCTTGAAATGAAATACCCGAAACGTTATTGTAGACAACGGAAAGCTGCAGATCACCACCCGAACAAGGTCCTGGGCACCGCGGGTGGCGGTTTTGCCTACCTCATGCTCAAGAATAAAGTTGGAAATGATGTAACCCGACGTAAGATCTCTCTTGCTCCGTCCGTTGTTCGTTCCCTTCCCCGTCAGGCTCTTTCTTAGATATTTTGTAGCAACTATCACGCCCGGAGGCAGGCGTGACTTTGGCGCCTACACCAGACGGTTCGCAAGGACAGTACTATTGTGAGGCTAAGCATTCCACAAGCAGGTCCTAGCTATCTGTGAGAAGCGTTGGCCCGACAATCTCATCCACTTGAGGGGAAATAGAGTAGTTCCTAATGCGGATCTGAATGCGGGGTACGGACCGTCCTCTCTCGTTAATGATCATCCATGGATCGCTCTCAGTCACAAGGACGATTTCACGGAACGGAATCCCGAGCAGGGACAGGTGGATCGTAACTTATTTCAGTATCTTCTCGATGAAGTTCGTGTGGCAATGTTCAGGCACCCTACGCAAATGTTTGACATCCCCAAGATATATCCGATACAATTAGAGTTCAATAGAATATCTAGTCAATACAAGCACTTGGAATGCTCCGCTGAGGCAGCAATGCCAGATGGAAAGACAACTTTTGAAACATGAGCGCAACATCGGCAGATTGCCACAACCAGGTCCGCAGAAGACATCCAGAACGAAGTGCGGTCAAAAGCACCGAAGAGGCCGAGTCGTACCTGCTAATAGTCGTCGCCTCGACTGACAACCTCTTTGACAGTAGGCCGTAGTAGGATCGTATGTTCCTGCTTGCTGATGTCAGCCATCGTCTGGTAGAGAAAATGCAACTCACGAGTTGGGCAGTCATACACCCCAGCCGGTCGCACAAGGGTGGGTAGTCTTGCACTACACCTCGAGTTACCAGATGATTGAGCTAATCGCCGTCCGTCAACCTTTCCACAACGAAATTAAATATATAGCTCACCCCTAACAAGTATTTGCTTTCTCCGACACGATCTAAATATCTTCGACAGAACGGCAACGTGCCAAAATTTTTGTTGATCGTCTTGAGGAGGGATTTTGCTGATGCCATCCTAAACATTCATCCATCAGTCGCACACATTCTCCATCACAAGTGGAAAGGCGCCAACCTCAATGGTACATATGGCGCATTAAAAACCTTCATATAATGTGAGCATTCACCCTGTATTTCATTCTGTATTTCAAAACCAACTCGAAATGCCGATGAGATCCACTCACACTCACGACGACACGGCCTGTTCCCGTGGAGCCAAACGTTTCGATAGCAAAATATTCACCTTCCTCCATCTTGGTTTGGTCATCGTTCTTTACCAGCATGACTGACTTTCCAGAGTGTATTTGATAGCTGCTGATGGAGTGTCCGCAGAGATTTTCAATGGGCTTTACTAGATTTCTATGAGATGATCCGAAAGCGGTTAGACAACCAAAATTATACCTGGGATGACCTTCCCGTTAATCTCGACCTCGTAAGATTCCATAGTTTCTTGTATAGCTGCACCTATTTCTCCCAATCGAACGTCTATCCCAGCTTCCTGAAGAACAAAAATCGAGCGTGAGTGCACCCAAATCCTTAACAACATAAGGTACTGACTCGAATACCCGTCTCCGTTGCTGCGGTGACAGCTTCGACCAATTTATCGTATGTGTGCTCCCAGGTGAGAGTGAATGCAGAATCTACTATCCGGCCTTTGACGTGCACCCCAAAGTCCAGTTTTAACACGTCGCCACGCCGTAATACTAACAAAGAAAGACCGTCAACTTGTCTCGCAGTAACTTGGAACACCATCACACACCAGTGGTATCACCTGCATTCGGGGTGAAATGTGCAGCACAGTTGTTCAAGCTCAACCCAGTTGGAAATCCAACCCCGCACTCCAATCCGTTCTCTTCCACCAAGGCTCGCGTTCCAGCCTCGACGGTTTCAGCGATTTCCGTCAGGGACATTCCGGGGTTTATAAACTTCCGTGCATATTTCCGCACTTGTCGGTGTACCTCCGAGGCCCGTCTGATACTTTGATATGTCACCGCTGGATCCTCGTTCGCCAATCGCTCATTGTACCGTTTTTCTTCAGAAGTGGTTCTCCACGAGTTACTACGGCGTACCGAGACCATTAGGGGGAGATTGCCGTAAACCCAACCGCACTCACTCATCCTTGTACATCTGAATCTCTCCCTCGGGATAAATGCCATCGGCAAATAACTTGGATAGACCTATGCGGGGCGGCTCGGTCTGTTCGGTCCTTTTCTTCTTTGGTTTTTTCTTCTTCTTTTTCTTTCCATTTTCTAATCACGCCAGCTGAGAGAAGGATGAAAACCGGTTGAAAAATCGCTAACCTAGCCCAGATGCATCCACTGCCTTAGCCTCAATGTGCCCGTTCCCTTCAAGATCACCTTCAACCGCAAGCTCATCTTCTTTGTCCGTAATTAAGTCGTCGAGACGAGGCACCGCTAGCTCCATTGAATGTGGCTGAGTCAAGGAACCAATAAGGGAATGCCCAACTCTCGATTCCCGATGAAGACTTTTGGACCTTACAGGGACGCACTGAAGGCCATCTCTCTTCGTACAGGAACTCCTTTACCATCCCTTCTCGTCTCATTTGCCGTGCTCCATGAGTTAACCTCAATAGCGCCCCTCGTCGGGATCTTCTTTGGGGCACGCTTTCTTGGTGTCGGGGAGCGTATAGTCCGCGAAGTTACCGAAAATTCCACTACGGGAGATTCCGGGTGGGCCAGAGAGAAATGCAGGATGCTGGCGGAGGATGGTGAGAAATGGGCAACCAGAGTGGGCATGAAGTATGGCATTTTCGGATTCCAGGAGAATCAAGATGTTGGTGAAAAATATCCACGATATGATTCTGGACGGATAGCTGGGGACGTAGCTAACGCCGTTGTAGCATACGGAGTGACAAAGGTACAGTATATACATCCTTTTGTCACCCCATTCTGACCTCAGTGGTATTCTCGCCAGGCCCTGATACCGCTCAGAATTGGTCTCTCGTTGTATCTCTCACCTTCCTTTTCTCGACGCGTGCTCGACCCATGTCGTATAGCTGTGATGCGTGTGTTCAAGCCTTGAGCTGGCAACGCATCGGTAAGAATAATCTCTGTGGTTAATTCGGATTATAGACTCGAAACATGCAATAATTTTAGAGAAAGCACCGGCCGTCTCTTCGGCCCTCTTGACTCTAGAATTGCTGGAAGCAAATTCGGCGGAGGGACGCCGTCAAATTTCTCTAGGCTGTCCGGTGATACAACAGGCTAACACCATGCGAGAATGGCATGTTACTGTTCATGGTACATCTTCCTCTTTTCCTCCAGTGATTCCATCCGCTTCGTTCTCGGCCCTCTCCCTGAATCGTTACAATGCCCACTAGTCCCTCAGATTTGCGCACAGAAAGTCGCACACGATGGAAATCACCTCAAAGTGGGGGTTAACCTGAAACGGCTACTTAACAAAAGGCCGGAGATATGATCTATCGGTAAGTCCATAAACCCATGGGAAAGTATACCTAAGCATACAACTTAGACGGTATCAGTAATTTGCTTCCCTTGACGAGCCAGTAAAGATGAGGGTGCACAAGGATTTTGCACAGAAGGCCACTCGTAACTCTTGCCCTTTCCTGACTTTGGTCCACTGTTCTAACACTTGTTATCAGACACAGCTGTCCCTATGAACACAGCACGTATCAAGCGCCTCTTCTGTATGCCTTGTTTCTGACTTCGTGTACAGATCGAGTTGAAGGCAGAGGATATCTATGACAAGGAAAAAGTTGACTTAGAAGACATCGTTATCGGAGATGTGTTCAAACTTCTCCAATGTGATGACATGGGTCTTTCATCTGAAGAATCCGCTCGTCGTCTTGAGCTCTTCGGCCTCAACAAGCTCGAATCGGAGGAACAAAATCCCTTGCTTCACGTATGGCATCCGTCCGTTTATTTGCCTTCTTTATAACTCTATTCCAGTTCCTGAGTTTTATGTGGAACCCTTTGTCTTGGGTTCTGGAAGCCGCGGCATTTGTCGCTATCGCACTCTCAAACGGAAATGGTGAACCCCCCGACTGGGAAGTTTTCACCGGGATTGTACTTTTACTGTTCGTCAACGCGACCATTGGTTTCTATGAAGAGCGAGATGCTGGAAATGCTATCAAAGCCCTGATGGACACACTCGCACCGAAAGCCAAAGTTATGCGAGATGGTACTTGGTCAGAGGTCGAGTCTGCTATTCTCGTCCCGGGAGACATGATCTCGTTCAGTGTTGGTGATATCATCCCCGCCGATTGTCGTCTTACCGAGGCCATCAATGTTTTCATCGATCAGGCCGCTCTCACAGGTGAATCACTCCCTCAGAACAAGAATGCGAGCGATAATTGTTTCTCGTACGTTTCCTGTTATCTCTCTTATAATCAAATGTTCAAGAGGATCATCGGCAGTGGTTCCACTTGTAAACAGGGTGAAGGTGTGGGCATTGTTATTTCAACCGGTCGTAATACATTTTTCGGTCGCGCTGCTTTCCTTGTCGGACATGGCGACATCATTGGTCATCTTGAGAAGATTCTTGCCCAGATCGGATCATTCTGCCTTGTCGCTGTTAGCCTTTTCGTGCTCCTCGAAATTCTTATTCTCTATCCTAGATTCCACTTCCAGTACCGTCGCGGTCTTGAAAACATTCTGGTCCTTTTAATCGGCGGTATTCCGATTTCCATGCCCACCGTCCTGTCCGTCACGCTCGCCGTCGGTGCTCAACAGTTGGCTAAACATAAGGCTATTGTCACACGCGTTGCTGCCATCGAGGAGTTGGCCGGGGTCACTATTTTGTGTTGTGACAAGAAGCCCACTCTTACTACTAATAGACTCACTGTTGATAAGGAAGCCATTTGTACTTATGGCCCGTTCGCTGCTGAGGAAGTTATTCTTCTCGCCGCTTACGCCTCGCGCATCGTAAACCAGGATGCTATCGATACGTCTATCATCCAAGCCGTCGGTGATGTCTCTCGTGCGCGTGATGGAATCACTCTCCTTGATTTTCAACCATTTGATCCTGTCAACCCGCGTACGGAAATCACCTACCGCGAAGAGTCCTCTGGAAAGCTCAGGCGAGTCACCAAAGGCATGGTCGGGACAATCTTCGAATTATGTACACGCAATAATACAGAGGAGCTGGAAAACAGAGTCGAGGATGACGTCGAGGCATTTGCCACACATGGTCTGCGAGCACTTGCTGTTGCATACGAAGAGCTGGACGGGCATGGCCACGAGACTGAAGGCAATGGATTCGAATTTATCGGCCTTCTCCCAATCCTCGACCCTCCCCGTGACGATACCCGGCGGGCAATCAACGACACAATCACTTTGGGCGTCAAAGTCAAAATGGTAACAGATGATCAACTCGCCATCGCAAAGGAAGTTGGCCTTCGCATTGGCCTTGGCGACGACATGTATCCACGCCGGGCACTTGAAGTTGGTCCTCTGTGGGGAGGAAAACATGCATCCTTCGACGAGATGATCATGGATGCTGACGGATTTGCTGGAGTTTTTCCGGAACAGAAGGATGAGATCGTGAGCCATTTCCACCGGCTTGGCCACTTGTGTGCTATTACTGGCGACGGTGCCAATGACGCTCCCGCTCTTTCTCGCGCCAGGGTTGGTATCGCTGTTGAGGGCGCCACTGACGCGGTTCGTGGTACTGCTGATATTGTGCTTACAGAACCAGGTCTCTCCACTATTGTGCACGCTATCCGCGGCTCGCGCATTATATTCCAACGTATGAGGAGTTATTCCATTTATGCGTGTGCGGTTGCTATTCGGATCGTTGTGTGCTTTGCAATCCTGGTCTTCGCGTACCAGTTCGAGTTCCCTTCATTCATGATCCTGGTCATGGCTCTTCTTAACGACAGCATCATCGTGACCCTCTCAGCTGACTGTGTCCTCCCGTCCATGACACCTGATAGCTGGGATCTGACTGAAATCTTTTCT
Source organism: Porpolomopsis calyptriformis (assembly GCA_951640195.1). Taxonomy (NCBI): domain Eukaryota; kingdom Fungi; phylum Basidiomycota; class Agaricomycetes; order Agaricales; family Hygrophoraceae; genus Porpolomopsis; species Porpolomopsis calyptriformis. Next base: position 2,659,291 of record OX621164.1, read on the forward strand.
TACTCTATTGCTTATGGGTTATACCTCACCCTTTCCACGTAGGCGTTCATCCTCACGCTCTTTGTCTTACAGAGACTGATATCAGTCCATGTTCTAGGGTTACCCTGGTCGTTGTTGTCTTTCAGACCACTTTTTTCCAGGACACATTGGGCGCCAGTCTCTCAAATCCCCCCGGTCAACCTGTTGCTGTAAACGATCCTCAACTTCATATGATTGTCTACCTTCAAGTTTCAATCATTTCCCAAGCCCTTATCTTTGTGACTCGTTCACATGGATTTTTCTTTAGGGAACGTCCTTCGTACGCCTTGGTGGTCGCCTTTTGCATCGCGCAGCTTGTGTCTTCTATTATCGCAGCTTTTGGTAATTGGAGCTTTGCCAACATCCATCCCATCTCTGGTCGTTGGATCGGTATCGTCTGGGTTTGGGTAAGATGGGATTTGTCAAAGATAACTTGAGTTGATCTCAACCATCTTTACAACACAGAATCTTCTCTGGTTCATCCCTCTCGACTGGATCAAATTTTCCATGAAAGCCACTGTCATTAAATATGTTCGTAACCGCAGTCCCCTGCCTCTCAAGCCAGTTCATGGGGAAGGGAGGGTCCCTATGACTCGCACTCAGTCTCGTGCTGCTTCCATTCAACAGTCGTCTTATTGTAATCGTGTCTCTTTCATCAAGCGAGCTGCTCGGAAGGTCGGGCTCGGTCAGAAGGTTTTCATGCAACCCGACGAGCTGCAGAGATTCGTAAATTTCCAAATTCACCACGTCGGCTCAACCTTAACGCATAACCCCAGTCGTTCCACTGGGTAGACGAGAGCGGATTCGAGGCGCTCACTCTTTGCAATCTAGTTCGGTCTTTCATCTGTCCTCCTTCGACAACTTTGTATTTTTAGGATCGTTCACCTGCAGTTGTTCGTACTGTGAAGGCAGCGCTTTAAGCAAGATACTATACAAATATTCTCCAGCCTGCTTTTACCAGAACGCAGGCTATCCGAGACGATACACAACTTGAGCGTGCCAGGAGAGCGAAATGAGACTTTTGTACTCTTACGGTACTTAATTCTTCCCAGACCATCAAAGTCCTCCAGCGACTCGTTAAGCTGGCTTGTTGCCTATTCATTCATGCCGAGTTGATTTTTCTTCCGCGGTTTCCTTCCAGGAATAACAAAACTCGGCCGCGACGTTTCTTGGAGGTGCCTCGTATAGAGTCACGACATCTCCGTCATGCAATAACGCTACCCGACCTTCTCTTGATCCATCCCTCCCATTCTCCTTCAACTCTGCAGGCGGCACCAGTCTCTCCCTCCTCGCCCGCTTCCTTTCGCCATACTCTGCGACAGCTAGTTCTACGCCCTTGCTATTTCCGCCTGTTTAGAGGCTATTTTTCACGAGGATGACATTCGGTACACTCAATGAGGGTGGCGTAGCAGAATCATCTGAATTGTCGTTGGCGTTACCAAGATGGTTACCTAGGCTGCAAGACCCTACCCAGACGCGCACGCACGTTGAATGTCTGATTTACGATAGATGCATCATGTTGTCATCGCGTATACTAGATGAGAGGAAGACGCCGGACATAGCTGCCTGTGCAACTGCCGGGACATATTTCCCGCGCGATCGCCCGTGAAGCCCGACGTCCAATAGGTTGAACTCCACAAGATCGGTTATATTAGCGAGTGGGTCGAATAGACTTTGTCAATCGAGAGGAGGATATCACAGGATTGTAGATTAGGGGGATCGGGGCTGGATCGAGTTGTCGATGCGGACACATCCTAGTTGTCGAGCTTGCTTGCAAACAAAGTCATTTTTGCAGATTGATATGATTTCAACAGAGTGGATTTATAATTTGCGGTGTTGGGGCATTGGCTGACAACAATTGGTCCGATGAGTTTGCCCTGCGAAGTATGGGCTTCAAGGAACGCAGTCATGACGGTTGTACCTGAGGACCTGATTATCCTGGGTCAAGAATCTGGCATCAACGTAGGCTGGTTATTGGGAAACAGACCTCTTGCAGGAACATGACCATGAGGCATTGGGATATTTTGCTGCCTCATGTGCATGCACCTCGTTGAATGAGACCCTGACCGTATGCCACTCACAATTCCGGCAAAACGACACGGATGCTGAAGAATCATGAGACTCGTAAGACCTAACCGCGATAGTCGTACCATATTTTTTGAATTCCTTCCGTGATGTTGTAAAGTGGGCGTATGGATCGTGGTAGGGATCACGATCAGCTCACGTATTACCGAGTACCCCACATGCTAATTCGTTTCGGAGGCGTCGGGAATTTAGTACAAACACAGCCAAATAACCATGCCCAAGCTTAAACTCAAGCGAACACCTTCAGAGCAATTCGAACACGAATTGCGTAAAGCAACACGGAAAATTAGGACATCTATTCGACGTTCACATTCTGCAGCACGCGCCGATAGCGGCAGTCACAACGAAAGTTGCGACCTTTCAGGGCCTTGCTCCTGTAGACGGCGTCGACATAGATCCAGTGACGGCAGAAAAGAAAAGGGACACCACCCTTTGAAACCCCCATCCCAGGAAGAAATTCGTGAGTCTTTTTCCCGAGTGCCGAGACCATCCCATCCCTCTAAACTTGATTATGCTGCCATCCGTGCCCAACTAGAAGAGCGACGCTTCAGGGAGAAGATACTGGGTGCTCTCGAGGACGATGAGGGATTGCACTTTATCGAGGCCAGGTTGAATGAATATGCGCATGTGCCTGATAGGTGGCAAAGTGGAGATGCGAAAAGGGGGAGGTCTAGATGGAGAGTGGACGATGAATCAGAAGTAGATCCGCAAAATATGAGTGATGAAGAATATGCTGAATACATTAGAGTTGGGATGTGGAGGTGAGCACTTTTATTCGGTCCTTTGTTCCCTTATTTTTTTTCCTATTCCGGGTGTCGAGCACAACATGCATTTATTGAATATTCTTTCAAAGGAGAACACATGTGATGGAGCATGCCGAACAACTACAACAAAAAGCTCTAAAGGACGCGCGCCGCGCACACGAACAAGCACTCAAGGCTGAGGCAGCTAAGCTCGAGAAAGCTGCAGAGGAAGAACGACGACGAAAGAGATTAGAAAGGGAGAGGCGACGGTGGGATGAGGCTAGGAAAGTGTATGATGGCAGGTGGAAAGCTCTTCTTGGGGATGGGGAGGATGGAAATACCCTGAAGTTCGGGGACGTGCCTTGGCCTTTAATGAATGCGCACGCGAGGGCAGACGAGACAGGACGCCGGGTAATAACGGTAACAATTGAAGATTTGACGGAGGAGGCTATCTCTGCCTTCCTTCTTCCTCGATCCTCGGAATCCAAAAACCAGGAGAGCGGAGAAATAGAGAAGAAGGTTAGGAAAGAGAGGTTGAGGGAGACAATACTGCGGTTTCATCCTGATAAATTTGAGGGACGGTTCATGAGCAGAGTAAAGGAAGATGAAAGGGCCAAGGTGAGGGATGCGGTGGGACAGGTTGTACGAGTGCTCAACACTCTGATGGCGAATGCCTGACAATACACTCGGTGTCAAAATCCCTCTATCAAGCAGGTGCGATGGTTTTTGATCATCCTAAGGTCGGCGTTGCGTTTACTCTGTGGTGCATTCTCTGAATTTATGAAGGGAAACCTAGCCTGCAACAGATATTAGATCGTACTCTCCCGTGGAACGGAGCAACCCTAACCTTACGCTCAGTGCACCCAGACAACATCCCACACCGCGCCTATAATTAAGTCCATGAACCAGTGCTGCATTGGCGTTCCAACACGAATGGGGCTTAAAGCGCCGGTTTATGGCTCGGGGGGTCAACTTGTTGTCATTTTACGGGCGGCGATGAATGACGGATTTATAAGCGGTAACAGATTCGAAAAAATATCGATACATATCAAGTCATATTGACATTGCGACCGTGATACCTTATCATAACTGTCAGGAGGCAAAAAATGATGTGGTCAACACCCTTGGTTCAATGTTGCGATGCTCGTCTGCAAACGCATGTGATATTATCGTGTGGTATACAACGCGCAAGAAAAGCGGATGCTAACGAACGTGAATGTTCTCGCCAAACGGGACCCCCTCCGGATTGTCCCCTACGGGGACGCATCCTCCCCGTGACCATAGATAGAACCCTAAGCGGAAGCAAACTGAATAATCTCAACTTCACGTCCAGTACGACGACTAACCTTCTCGGAAATTTCCGGTCCAATACTCTCCACATCAATAGTACGTGTTACCTCGATCGCAATGACGGGTATCGGCTTCACAGATAAGGTCAGCAGATGCCAACATGCCAACATAGAAAGAAAAGATAAGGTGATGGGGTAGGGACAGGAGTAGGTTTGAGGATCTCCAAAGCAAACAGTCTACTTACTCGAGGGGTTGAAGCTGTACTATATGGCTGTGACCGGAAGAATGATTGATCGGGGACGTTCATTTTGGTCTCTTCATCTCGAAGTTTCATGCGAGAATTGAGTCTATGACAGACCATGATTCAAGACACAAACGAGAGACTAAAAGGCAGAGTATCCTCACGATGCCAAGAGAGAATTTGAGTACACTGCCAGAAGCCAAGTCAATGAAAGTATCAGGAGTGTATGGGTGGCATACGTTTTCCGAGGCACGTGTATATCGCAATCCAGACATCTAAATAGCGTTTTCATTCAATATGGGAGGCTACTGGAAGTGGCCGGAAATTTTTACGAACAATTGAACGGCATCGTCTGTAACTAAAAGGTTTTGAGACCTGAGAAATTTCTGACCACTGACGAGTGAAACTCACACATATGACCATCGCCACGGCGGTAACGCTTGAAAAATAGTCCATGAGCCATTGTCATGCTTCAAACGGATCGCGTCCAATGTTACCTAGTCATCAAACCGGTTTCTAAAAAGACAATGAGTAAAGAGAGTCGATGGTCTCGCCGTGGATTGCAACCTACGCAATGTCCAAGCAACCAAGCGGTCAAGAACCTTGTTCGTTCTTATAAAAATGGAACGATAATGTGAGAACATGCGATAGCGTAATGGAGCTTCCATACCTGTGAAACATATTGTCGCGATGCCGGAGCAAAAAGTAGCAGAGGGACACGGCGATGATGACATCGACGCACGCGCTTGTGACAAGGACGGTTGTGAGGAGCCATCTCCAATCTTTGGCGAACTGCATGATGGAAGGTGACTCGAAAGCTTGCGCGCCAGCGACTATGCTGCCGATAAAGCGAGCAAAAGAAAGGATCCAGCAGAATACACCGACAAGGGATCGGTTCATTATCTTCCAAACGCGATAGGCGAAAAAGACCTAAATTGAGTTGTGAGTTGTGACCAGGGTAGAGGAGGTGAGATGGCGATAGAGACCTGCACAGTGAGCGTAATAACAGCCCCAAAGATGATGGTCGCATTTAGAGATTCGAATTTGACTAGCTTGTCCCGTCTGCCATACCACGTTATTGTCGTTGTGTAAATCAAGAAGGAGATCAGCCAGGTGTGTCCTAGTTCCATCACCCTGGATTGCATCGTTGTAGTCAAGACCGGCAAATACGAAATGGAGCATACCACACGAACGCAACCTGGTTTAATCCACAAAAAAAAAAGAGAGCGCACGAAGCTTAGTTCCAAAGGCGACGAAGATTTTGACATTGACTCACCAAAAGTTTCACATGCCATGGATCCTTGGGGAACCTGTCATAGTACACGGCAGTCTGAACGGTGACGATCCCAAAAAGAAAGAGAGAGATGAGGATGCCGATCTCCATCGCACCGAGGGTGCTGTGCATGTCATTGTACGACATTGGTTAGCGATGGAGGACTCAAGCCAAAGGAATGTGGCGCGGAAGGGAATAGAGAGACGCTATATAACGGAACAAGTTCCGGAAAGAACCCTGCGCTCCCGTAAAATATCCCTGAGCTCGCTTGGGGTGGAATGACCATCGAAGAGGAGTACGGATATTTCGTCTTGTGGTTTATAACGGGAAGCCAATGGCACTGGGCACATGTGCTAATGGATTATTTGTCTTATACGGCATTTGGGGACCGGTAAATTGAGCGCTTGGGTGTTGGGATGATGACCTGAATACGGATTGAAAATTGGACAGCAGGAATTAGGCGGAGACCCGCACATCATGGGATCACCATTCTGGAATGCATGGAAGGCAATGTTTGGCTCTTTATTCCGAGACGGACGAGTGTAATAATACAACTGACGATGTAACAGGGACCGCTGACTGATGTCATTCACCAGAACCGTGTGGTGCCAATCATCATGACCCGGTCGTGCGCTTATTGGTCTTTCGAAGTGAGATAACCTCCCAACGCCTCCGACCTCTCGCCTGCTCCCTTAGTCTTCTTTCATCCTTGACCTTGTCGGCAACGGCAATAACGCGGACGTGCCTTATTGGCTCAGGCGAATCGTCGACCTCGCCTTCTTCGCCTCTGTCTTCTTCCACCACTTCGTCCTCCTTCAAGTCGATATCCCCACGGTTGAATACCTCATCCGGTGTGGCCGATTGCGGACTTTCTCCCATAAAGAGCGATGACAGGGGCGCAGCAACCGCGGTCGAGATGAAGGCCGATGCACTATCTATGAACGTCGGCGGTTTCCGTAACGGAATAGAAGTCAGAATGTAAGACTTCGTCATCCAAGAGCTTGAGCGCATTCCAGATGGTTGGGGTGGCGGGTACGCCGGGTCCGAGGCGAAAGTCACGGCAATCTCTCCTGTTTCTCTTTTGTACGAGAATGTGGGCAAACGGTGGGAATAAGCATTTGGAAACGGAACGGATACTGGCCGCCGGTGGCGGAGAACAAGGCAATCATCTATTGGGATTGTTAGATTTTCCTTTAGTGAGACAACCAAACCTGTCACCCTCGACATCAATAGCATGTCCTGATGACCTCGAACACAAAGCGCCCGAGGTATCAATGAAGAAAACCTGGTTGTTGCTCTCAGGATTTCTCAAACCTGGGAGCGACGGTAAGTCGTTGTAATCGAGTACATACAGTGGACTCACTCTCAACCAGAGAGTATTCCTTCTCGGGCCACAAAACGAGTTCTGCGCCATCTTTGACTGGGTGAGGTCTCCACCGCGACAAGACAAGCTTTCGACAGACCTTCAACACTGTCCAGTTTGATGTCCAGTAATCGGCCAGTCGCTACGGATCGAATGATGAAGTAACCTGGAGGAAAACCGAAAGTTTGAAGGTCGGCAGTCATAACGAGCAGGACTGATATGTCACATGACATGGCCAATGAGAATTACATTTACAGTACTTTCTTTGCAGCATTTGTAGCACCTATTAACGTAGTCGCCTGGATAGCCGGGAGGTTCTTGGTTGCTCTTGCTTCTGCCTTTCCACCCAGTCTTCCAATGAACCGTGCATCTTCGACAACCCTTTCCACTCGTGTCTTGCAATAACACTTCCTTCTCTGTCCCTGTTCCATCCGGTGCTCATCATAACAGGTTCCTAGAAGTATTGTTATCACGGGAATGAGGCCATCATGCACACATCGTACCTGGGAATGCCAGCTGACGTCGCGAACGCATATATTGGTCCGAAATCCACCTCTAGGTGGTGGTTCAGGCGCCGAAGGATCGACGGACAAAGGTAGCGCCTTCGCTCGGTCAAGCACTTGAACAACTCGACCGTCGAGTGACCAAATCTAAACAGTCTGGCGATGAGATGCGTGTAGATCACGATTGGGACACTGACATGGATTTTCCCATCCGAGGAGCCAGAATACAAATACTGAGCTCCGGTTGTTTCTACTGGGCTGAAATGACAGCGTATGAGAGTTACAAGGACAGAATGTCCGCGGTATGTCATGACACTGCAGTCCTGAGGATGAGCAAAGGGCCGTCGTTTCGGAGGATGTTCATAGCTGACTCTCCTCTCTCAGACGGACGGCAAGGAGTGTGGTACCATCACGCACCGATAGTCGAAGCCACTTCGATAGTCAACTTTGGCGATACCATCAAACTCATCACTGCTGCGCATTTTACGCAGATCCCAAAGGCGCAGAGCCTGGTCTTTGCCATTCGAGATGACATAACGGCCATCGCCTTTGGCGGATACATATGTGATGCCCTCTGTGTGGCCAACGAGAATCCCAGATGGTTTCTGGCCGGTGCCAAGGGAGCGGCGATCCCTTCATCCAAGACATCGGTCCCACGTTTACAAGAAGACGGGCATTGTACACGTACCAAACTTTGAGGAAGGTGTCGTCGGACGCACTGATCAAAACATTTCCGGAAGCCGTATCAGCCCAGCAGCAACTGTTCACATCATCATCGTGAGCCGTGATCCTCACGGTCCTTCTGCCCGCCAATAGGTCATACACTGGAATGCTACCTTAGAAAGCCGCCAAACGGGCAAGAGATCGTTATGTACCGAATAGTTTTCCGTCTCCTCCGGCAATGACCTCGTTTCCGTCAGCAGAAAACCTACAACTCCATATGCCGAAGTCCTCGCGGAGCCGCAACGGTCGATTTGTACACTCGGCAAAAGGTATCGGTATTTGTGTAGTGGACGAATCAAGGGTCGTCGCCATGTACACGGTTGGCGTCTTCTTTCGTTAATGGGAATATGTCCGCAGTGCAGACACACTTACGATGGATGAATAGATTATCCTTGGCACACTTGGATCAGATTAGGGGACCTTGATAGAATTTGACCAGATATTACCTCTGGTCGTCAGGGCTGAGGTGAGAATCAGTAATTGTCCATCGTCCTAGTTGGCCCTGAATAGTCTTGTGAACCTTCATTGTACTTTTGTGACTATGGTCAGTATTTAAAGGATCGGAAGTAAGGTTGTCGGTCGTTGTCGGGGCAGCCCTCGTATCGTACACCCGTAGTCTGTAGTCTGCAGGGAAAGGGAATAGTTGACATCGCAGGCATATTCATGCAAAGCTACCTTGAGCACATGTGTAGTATAAGGACGAGTCTACCATACCAGAGTTTAGGAGTGGAGAATATACCACTGGTAAAAAAACACACCGGCAGAAAATTGCCCGGAGTAAACATTGGTGTCATATGTGGCGACTGCTGTACCATTGCAGTTTGGTACCAGATTCTGGAACAACATGAGGACAGTAAATGCCGACCACAGTCCTGGTGTGCTTACACCAGAGATATCCTCCTTGTAGGATGGTGGACGAAAACGAATTGGCGGGTTGTTAAGAATTCGGGCAATATTGAAGGCTTTTCGTTGGGATGCAGTTTTCATTGCGATCCGGCCGAACTCGCCACCCATGAGCAAGTCTAATCCGGCCTTTTGTGATTCATTGACTGGGGGAGCTGGTCGAGAAAGCCATGGATGAGTCCGCTGGTGGTGTTCATTGCGCCCATACCTTCTGAAGCGGACTCTTCTTCATCTCTTCCCCTCACGAACACACGGAAAAGGTTGCCCACCCGCAGTAATCGTATTGGACCGTGGGCTGACCTCGTTATCCGAACGCTACCCTCTCGTCCCGGATCCCCAGCGAAAAGCGAGAGCGGGCTAGAAAGAACTGCGGAATGAGGAGATGCAGATGATCGAGAATAGACTCACTCACTACCGAGAGCGGCATCATCATCATTCGCTGAAATTGCCCGGTCTTCTAATTCCAGGTCCAAATCCTCCTCCTCCTCGGCGATCCCGTCGGGCCCTTCAAAGGCATCTTCATCGGCTTCGTCCCAATCGGAGTCCATACTGATCAAGTTCGTTCAAGCGAGCTGGTTTCTGCACGTGACAAAAATCACCACTCGATATTCGTTGTCGGTCGCGTTACTCGTCCGTGCCAGTTTAAGCCCCACAAATGCAAAGACCTTCAGTAAACCGATAACTGCGCTACGGTACAAACGTTGGAATGCCCTTTTGTGGTTGTTTCAAGCTCCGACATTATATAACCCTTCTACGATGTCCATGCCGTTGCGCATTTCTGCGGACGAGATTAACTGCTTGATTTATTCTTATTTTCAAGATTCAGGTGAGAATATTTAACACTTTAACCACCCCTTTGACGGTTTTGCAGGGCTTCAGCATTCAGCATTCCTCCTTCTCAAAGAAGGAAACCTTGATCGGTCGCCTTATTTTGCGAAACATATTCGCCGCGGGGAGCTTGTAGACCTTCTGAGCAAAGCCCTACTTTATGTTGAGGTCGAAGCCCATTGGGAGGATGAATCACTAGCTAAGAATTGCAAGACTGGTTTCTCTCTGCTCGACGTTCATACTTGTTCTCTCGAGAGCGACGCGGCGGCCACTGCAGAGAGACACAACGACGCTCTTGATTCAAGTGGGTTCAAACTACAGTCAAATGTTAAGCGAAAAGCCAGTACAGCATCTATGGAGGATGGTCGTTCAGACAAGCGAGCAAAAGCTGAACATGATGGCCGGGAAGTAGACGATGGCCCATCAGAATCTCAAGAATTGCCGGTGCCATATTCTAATCCAGCGTCCAAAGCCAAATTTCCTGACATAATCAAACCGCCATCGATGAAAGACTCTTCCAAAAAGGCCATGATGACTGACGACGTTTCCGATTCCGACGTCGTTCGTCTCCTCCAAGGACACACTGCAGAAGTATGGATCTTCTCTCCTCCGCTACGTTTGTAAAAAAATGACGATTATCGGATCGGTGATGTGTCAGATCTTTGTCTGCGCATGGAATCCAGCCCGTCCCGAGTTGCTAGCTACAGGGCAAGTATATCCATTGCCTCGACCATACACGAACCATTCGATCTTATTAGTGCATCAGATCGAAAGATGCTGCAGTCAATATCTGGGATCTGCCTCCTGTCTCAGGACCGACGCCCCCCCTCGATCCGGCCGCTTTGTGTTCGAGAAATTATTTTGCCAGCTCTGAGCAAGGAGATTTCACAGCTCTCGATTGGAACATGGATGGTTCTCTGCTTGCAATTGCATCGTATGACTCCACTCTCAGAATATGTACTGCCTCCGGGGGGCTCTACTTTTCGAACGGCCAGCATCAGGTGATGTCATTTAATCTTTGTTCGCACTTCCCGACTGACAATCCTTTATTGGGAAGGGGCCGATATTTGCCGTGCGATTTTCGAAAACAGGTCACTGGCTCCTGACTGCTAGTCTCGACGGCACGGCATGTATATGGGATGTTCAAGGAAAGCAGCTTCATTATCAATACCGATGTCATACAGGCAGGAAACAGAGTACTCATCGGTCCCTGCAACATATTAATTTTGTTCCCTAGATTGTTGTTTGGACATTGATTGGCTGGATGAGAACACGTTTGCAAGCTGTGGTGCTGACATGCAGATACACATAATGAGACTGGGCGAGACCAAGCCCATTAAAACCCTATCGTGAGTTGCCTTTTGATTAGATCGGACAAAGTATTACAACGTCCCACGTCTCCCGCAGCGGACACGGGAACGAGATTAATCAAATCAAGTGTGACCCATCCCAGACACGGCTGGCCTCTTGTTCTGACGACCAAACTGCCCGGATATGGAACATCGTCAATTGGTTGAAAGAAACACCTGACCCTTCAGCCTCTGATTCTGTGGTGATCTTGAGAGGACACAAGCATTCTGTCAGTAGCATTCAATGGTGTCCCACATATGTACATGGTTCAGTTGAACTCGTCGCCTCGTCAGTCGATATTCTCTTCTTCCAGCCAGTGTTTCCATCTAAACGGCTTAGTAGATCCTCATTCGATGGAACTTCACGGCTGTGGAATTCCGTAACAGGGGATTGCTTGAAAATTTTTTCAGATCACAAACGACCCGTCTATGCACTTGCATTTAGTCCCGATGGCCAATGTCTCGCAACAGGCAGTGGGGACGGCTGGTTACACATATACACCGTCGCAGTACGTGTTTTGACATATCTTCATGAATCTAGCCATACAAGAGTTGTCTTTTGGACAGGACAAAGAGAAAAAGTGGTCATGGTTCGCTGGCCCTGACAGACCTGGGGTGTTTGAGATCGATTGGCAGAAATCAGGGAATACCAATAGAATCGCTTTAGCATTGGAATGTCGACAGGTAGGGATAGTAGATGTATCACGGGTGCCCAGCCTCCAAGTTTGATGCTTTTATCAAGTACACACTTAATAATTGCTCCTATTCTTTGTGTCTATGCTTTGACAAATTTTTTAATGTGTAAAACAACCAATTGTGTGCTGTAGCATAAAAAGCACTTGCCTTTTTAGGTACCTCCATCTTACATAAGACCAAAGAGCGATGACATAATCGGGTTTCACTCACTGCTCTCATGTTGCGCGTCGGGATGTTACACCTGCGCCCTCTCGTCCGTCCAGTAATCAGCGTTTCGGGGCGTACTCCTCTGCAGTTCTTCTCGACGCGTTCGTTTACAAACAATGCGCAACCCAAGACTCTCCAAACTTTGCTCAAGCATCGGTCACCCTCTTTGATGACGCTCCAGCCCTCTCGATCCATCAACCTCATGACAGATTCTGCCCCAGTCGTTTCACGGCCAACCAGGGAGGAGTCCTGGAAACGTTTCGGAATTACTGCTGTCAGCAACCGCCATTCTGATTGGTTCCAAGTATTCACGGATGAACACAGGCAGCTGTTGCTGGTGCCGTACTTCTCACAGATATTTTATTGAATCGGGAGACTAGAGATGGTCTCTCCGATGCCGAAAAATCTTACCTCCACGAGAGCTTCAAGTATACCGGAGGAGGACTGACACTCACGGCCATAGCAGCCCGTTCCATGTTCAAATCCGGTGTGGCGTTCAAAGTGCTCTCTGCCAATCCGTGTATGTACACGGGCTTCCACCCTTTAATCGTCGCAGCCCGCTGACACTTGCCGTTCTGCAGGGGTCGTCCTTGGTGCTGGTCTGGCGGGCAGCATCGGGTCTATGATCGGGGTATTCATGACCCCCCCAGAAAACTCTGTGCAAAAGCATTTATTCTGGCTGGTAAGCATCTTGCATTTCCATTCCTTATTTTTCGCCAATGGTTCTACATCCATTTGCAGGCTTTTAATGGCTGTCAAGCGGCAACACTCAGTCCACTTTTCTTCCTAAGCCCTGCTATCCTTTCTCGCGCTGCTCTGTACACTTGCGGCGTTGTCGGCTCTCTATCTTACGTCGGGGCAACAGCCACGTGAGCACGACCACACTCAAAATGTCTTCGCCAATTGAATTTCTTGCTCTCCGTAGTAATGACAAATACTTGTATATGGGTGGACCCCTCCTGGCTGGCGTTACCGTGGTTGCTCTCAGTTCTTTAGCCCCAATGGCTCTTCCAATTGGAATGCGTGGTCTCGCTATTGCAGAGTCAATCTCATTGTACGGCGGTCTTGCGGTGTTTGGAGGATTCGTCCTATACGAGTATGTGCATATCTAGTTCAAGACCTACCATATTTATTGACACGTTTGCATCAGTACTCAAAAGATTTTACAAAATGCCCGTATGGCAGAACGCGGGGGCATTCGTCGTGATCCCATAAGGGAATCCATCAGCCTCGAATTGGATATGATCAACATTTTGTTCGTGTATTTTTACTCAACACACGGCGACGCCATTGACAAACTCCTACAGCATTCGGCTTGTTCAGCTCTTGACTATGCAGCAAAAGAAAAAGTAGTCTGTATGACCAATGTACCATTATCCCCTCTGTGATTTTAGGACGTATTATAGTATATTTCATGAAACGGATTTGTTCTATTGTCCAGCTATCCCCAGGTCTCCCAAAATACTCACAAAACTCCCGGGATCCAAAATTTCAGTACCGCCATAAGTCACTTTCTTGCCTGTTCGTCGTGCCCATTCTTGTAAATTGCTGTATTCGACATATCCCGCTCCGCCGACCACGAACACCATGCCTTCGGAGAAGGCCATGCGCTTCCCTCGGCCACTTCCTCCAGCGGCAGCGGCAGCACCAAGGCCAACGTTGAGATTCCGAGGAGCACGCGGATCAAGGAAGATGTAGTCGTCGGTTTCTTGGAGAGATTGGTTGGTCGCCGAGGAAGAGTCCATGATGGCTTCGGTTAGGCGGGTGACGGGGAGGAGCTTGTTCGTCGGGAGGAAATTTTTGACGCCTGATATGAGGTTTTCGAGTCCGCCTTCTTTTAGACGATCGGTGAGCTGTTGTGCAAATGTGATGGTGAGTAAAGTTGCGAAAGGAAAAGAAAGAAGGAAGGGAGGGGATTCACTCGGTTACCGAGAGCGCTGAAGCCTTTGAATAGTTCGCCTCCCTGACCCCCACCGCCTATGGTGGGTGTGGAGCTACCACCGATAGTAGTCGACAATGTCATCCTGGTGATTTCCCTCGTCCTTCGGACAAAATCGAATGCAGCGAGGTTGGCACCGGCTGCTTTCAATTCCTTCTCCAGTTCTGAAATGTCGTCCTTTGAAAGTGCGTTATCTGGCGAAGACAAATAGAACGCTAGGACCAGGCGGAGTTTGTCGATGGGCGTGAATGCGCCGTCGGGTCTGGGCGCACGTAAAGTCTCAAGGATGGTCATCAGGGTCTACGAAGAGTCAGGCTCTGGTTACGAGGAGGGAGCGAGAGAAATACCTGTTTCGAGATAGCTTCTTCTACACTGAAGAGTTCATCCAGACCCCGTTTTTTTATTTGCTCCAAGATTGCAGTCGCAATGTTCATGTGAGTGTCAAGAGTCGCCTTTCGTGCTGTGAGCTCTGGCAATTGCGTGATGGCGGTTTTGAGGTGGGCTGCGTTGGTGGAGAGGTCTCTGTAGAAGGTGAGGGTCAGACACAGGCCGAAGACAATATGGAGAGACGGACAGCTGAGAAATGTCATTAACGTCGCTGACGCCTGTCGATCTCGTAATTTCGGCGGCATCTTGCTTGTACTTGTTAAGTTCGGTATCAATTTCTTCTGCTACTTGAGGGAATGGGCTAGCGGCGTGGGTTGCCCAAAAGAAGTCTTTAGAGTCGAGGTCGTAGAGTCGTTTTTGAGGCTGGGTGACGGTGACGCGATTAAGCTTCATTTCGAGGCAATCAGAAACAAGGGCTTGGTATGTCCAGCCATGCAAAATCATAGAAACGAGATCGACGTTTCTGTCAAGGATTAATAGTACTGTATGAAATAAGAAACGGCTTGAAGTATAAATGAAGATAGACGAACGTGGGCGTTGGAGATTGGAGAGACCTGTTGAGTCTTGAGAGAAAAGAGAAGGATGAGAACGAGAGGTGGAAATTAGAGCGTCTCTTATTTTTGTCTCGACTTTCTTGGCGATCATCTCGGCAGCGTTGCCTCTGGGTGCTCGGATGAATGGAACATGGCCTATGATGGAAGTTAATCGGGCGATGTGAGAAGATGTAAAAAACATACCCATAGTTGCAACGGCACTAAACAGACCGCCGGCTATTCGGTCAATCTCGTCCTCTATTTGCTGGTCGGAGGATGAAGGGGAGTTGAGGAGAGCATAGGACAAGTGTGGTTTTGGTGAAGGGGATGTAGGGGATGTGGGACTTGCAGACAAGGGCGGGGACAGAAGAGAGAAGAGGGAGGGGGAGGGGGCAATAAAGGAGAGATACTGATCGAGGACCTATTATTGTAGGGTTAATGGTATTCGTGGGAGGAGCAGGGTCGCACGCACTTGTTGAACCAAGTCACCGGTGCCATCCCTCGCCACTGCAGCGGCTAGTTCTTCCAATAACGATCTCGGAAGAGGCTCAACGAAATTGAGATGAAAGGACTCGTAGAGTGAACGCTCAAGATCTTCGGCTATACGACGAACGTTGGCAAGCGTAGGGGACACGAAATACACGGCGGGAACATCGGCAAGGGCGGGACGAGGAGAATGCAGTTGGCTGGAGAGGGAAAATGTGGGTATGGAGGGGGAGGATAAAATGTGTGAACATACACGTGAAGGGTTACGCCGACGTCACGCAAGTCCTGGACGCGCAGTACGGTAGCAAGGACGTCTTTTGTCTGCTGGTCAAGAACGAGGATCTTCCAAACGGGAGGGCCGGATGGGGCGGTTGGGTGGGAGTTGAGGTTGAGGAGGGAGAGGAGGGCGGCTGTTTGGGATTGCTGGAGTGTGGTGGGCTGTGAATGAGAGATGAGAAAGAGTGTTTGGATGGGAATGGATGGAATTACCTGTTTGAATGTCATGATAGACGGATAAGTCCCAGATGCTATGCTGATATAATGTGTACATACCCACGGCCAAACACGTTCACGACATTTCCTTGAAAATTGTTCACTGCCGGTTGATGGTTCCTGTGCACCATCTTACAAGATACATGTTGGCTACCAATCTTGCGCACAGACCCAGCTGCAGTCAAATCCCTTAGCAGGATGGTGTCTAGAAACTATATCATATAAGATGGTTCTGTGAAACCATCCTCTCAGCTTGCAGGATGGTGTCTAGAAACTATATCATATAAGATAGTTCTGTGAAACCATCCTCTCAGCTTGCAGGATGGTGTCTACAACCTATATCATATAAGATGGTTCTGTAAAACCATTCTCTCAGCTTGCAGGATGGTGTCTAGAAACTATATCATATAAGATGGTTCTGTGAAACTATCCTCTCAGCTTGCAGGATGGTGTCTAGAAACTATATCATATAAGATGGTTCTGTGAAACTATCTTCTCAGCTTGCAGGATGGTGTTCTGAAACCATCTAGTATGAGATGGTTCTATAAAACTATCTAGTATAAGATGGTTCAATGAAACTATCCTCTCAGCTTGCAGGATGGTGTCTAGAAACTATATCATATAAGATGGTTCTGTGAAACTATCTTCTCAGCTTGCAGGATGGTGTTCTGAAACCATCTAGTATGAGATAGTTCTATGAAACTATCTAGTATAAGATGGTTCAATGAAACCATCCTCTCAGTTTGCAGGATGGTCTCCAGAAACCATCTTCTACTAGCAGGATGGTGTCTAGAAACTGTATCATATAAGATGGTTCCATGAAACTATCCTCTCAGTTTGCAGGATAGTCTCCAGAAACTATCTGTTACACTAGTAGGATAGTATCTAGAGACTATATAGTGTAGGATGGTTTCACAAAACCATCTATTATACTAGCAGGATACAACTTATGCCAATGTGGATCCTCACCTTGCTTGTGTCAATTCTAGTGCAGCAGAGTGTAGGAATGGGGGTTTGTTGCAAATCAGTAAGCTATATATTACAAGACTAAGCCATTGTGTATATGAAAGTCTTCTTATATATCTGCAAACTCCAAAGATGGCAGGATGCTAATAAGCAGTACACTAGCTATTCACATCCCATATCTTCATAGTCCTTGCTAAGAATTCTTGGAAAATGCAACAGCTCAACTAAAAAATGTCACACTGTGTACATTAGATTGTCCTCTCTGGCTGTGTACAAGGTAAACTTGAGGATCAAAGCATATGAGTAGAAGATGGTTTCTGGAGACTATCCTGCAAGCTAAGAGGATAGTTTCATGGAACCATTTCATACTAGATGGTTTCTAGAGACTATCTTGCACTAAGAGAATGGTTTTATAAAACTATCTCATACTAGCTGGTTTCAGAACACCATCCTGCAAGCTGAGAGGATGGTTTCACAGAACCATTTCATACCAGATGGTTTCTAGAGACCATCCTGCACTAAGAGGATAGTTTTATAGAACCATCTCATACTAGATGGTTTCAGAACACCATCCTGCAAGCTGAGAGGTGTCATGATCCCAAACTGATTTGGTATCAAACTTAACCAAAGATCATGCATTCAGCAAGTAGCATCCATAGCTCAAATATCCTTTATCTTATCTTATCTTATCTTATCTTAGATAAGATATCACTGTCCCTCACACATTATCTTATCTCAGATAAGATACACCACTATCTTTACTTATGCTATCTTATCATGGACAATAGCATTCTTCCCCATTATTCTCTGAGTCAGAATGACTCATATCCCATTTTTCTATTGTTCTGTCATCACTCCATTGTTCTCTGAGTCACTATGACTCATATTAATCTCCTCCATTGTTCTCCTCATTGTCTGACTCATAGTGAGTCACAATTCAAACTCCTCATTGTTCTTTTATCCATTGTTCTTATTTCCTATTGTTCTCACTGCCCATTGTTCTCAAACATATATAAAGGGCCCCCTTTTCACCAGTGAGGAGTTAAGTTCACTTCCAGTTCACTTTTACCCCACTTTATCCCCCCCCTCCCCCACTCTCCCCTTTCCCTTGAACTCACCCCTAGTACTCAGTACCTAGTACTACCTCTTATTGATACTACTTGTCTGTAGTCAATACATCCAATCTAGTCTAGTCTATTAAGCTTATACCCTGTGTGATTTCGCCTAAGCCTTCTTACGTTAAGAACCAACTTAGGAATCACCCCTTGACGTATTTCTGTAAGTTGAAGATAGCCACCGAGGACTATCTTATCTTACTTCAGCCCCTGCTTATTCATCACATTCTCTAAGTCTCAGTCCTTATTGGAGAGAGACCTCACTGTGATACGTATTCTTCTAAGTCAGCCGTTGACTTCATTCTTGCTCTCCCAGTCAATACTATCCATTAGGTTTGGATAGCCTGCTCATCTGTACATCCTAGCCAAGGATTACTTAAGCCCCATCAAAGGAGGAAGTGTCCATTACTCAATCAATTCACATCTCCCCCGAACAACTAGGACTTACTTGATTAACGTACAACTCCAGTAGTTCTAGAAGTGAAGTATTTATATTTCACCTGATATAATTTGGAGCCCACCGCGAGGGGTGTGCTTGTGATTGATTGTAATCTCACTCCCCAACTTATTCAGACCCCACTCATCAATATAACTCCCAACTTAGTATTCAACACTTACTATGTCTGGACAGTCTCAAGTCCAATCTCAGTTTACACGCACCCCAGACATGATGCCCCTTCTGGGACAGAAGTCTGCTCCATCTAAGTTCAGTGGAAGCCATGAACAGATCAAGCGCTTCCTCAGACACTTTAATCAGTTATGTAAAGTTTACAATGTACCTGATGTGGAGAAGGGTGAACACCTCATTGACTACTGTTCTAGTAAAGTAGTCCAGTTAATTGAAGCCCTTGAAAGCTATAGGACCAATGATTGGCCCAAGCTGGAAGCTGATCTCAATAGGTACTATGATGCTGCCTTAAAGGAAACTCGATACATTGTCAAAGACCTCCTCTCTTTCACTCGTAAGTGGAAGACTAGGCAAATCCATTCATTAACACGTTGGAAGAAGTATGAAAGAAGATTCATCACTATTGCAGGATGGCTACAAGCCAAGCAGAGAATCTCAGAAGACGAACAAGCTGCTTATTTCTGGAATGGAATTAACAAGACTCTCAGACAGGTGATTGAAGCCAGACTTATTAATGCTTCTGGAACCACCCCTCTGGATGTTACTTCCCCATTCCCTATGAAGAAAGTAATCAAAGTAGCTGAAGTGTTATTTGAACGTAATCGGTTTGATATCAACCTAGCTGACTCTGACTCAGATATTCCTGGAAGGGATGATGAAACAGAGTCAGACACATCTAGTGATAACTCTTCATCATCTGACGAAGAAAGTGAAGTCGAAAGGAGACCTAGAAGGAAGAAGAAGAGTAATGGTAAGAAGTCCCATAAGAGCAGATGGGATTCTGATGATGAAGATCTCAAGAAACCCTTGAAGAAGACCAGTCAGAAGAAAGAAGATCACAAGGGTAAGAAGGCATCTAGCAAGTCTACTACTCCAGTCCAAGATGAAGTAGAATCTCTTGTCAAAGAGATGGGAAAACTCTCCCTAGATGATTTACGCTATGGACTTGCCTACTATAAAGCCCTCAAACTTGATCCTGATATTGCTAGGTGTATCAAACCACCTACTCTTCGAGTATCTTCACCAAGATCTTCTATGCTTCCCTCTTCAAACACATTCCCTATATCCAATACTAGTCCTAGGAGTACTGGAGACACAATCACCTGTTATGGTTGTGGAAGTAAAGGACATGGAATGTCTAGTTGTCCCAAGATTGATGAACTCATTGCTTCAGGCACACTTATACGTGATGCAAATAGGAAGCTAGTATTCAAGAATGGTGCTTTTATTCGTCGACTCCCTGAAGAGACCTTTATCCAAGCTGTAGCAAGACTCACTCAAGACAAGACTAAACCCATCCAGACTCATTTCCTTACTCTGCAAAGTGATTGCTCAGATTACTACCTGTCAGAACCTGAGTTTGACAAAGATGATTCAGGTGTATATGTAATCCCAGCCACTGAGTATGAGCCAGAAGTCCAGGATGAGGATGTACAAGTCATGGTAGCAGACAGAGTCCCTCACAAGATTACTACAGCTAGGAAGGAAGTATTTGATGGAGTCTATCCCCCTATGAAGTCCAGAACTAAAGGGAAAGAAAGCACAGCTGCTACCCAAGGTTCTCACCCATTCCCAAGCACTACACCTAAAGCTGCCCCCTTACGATTCCAAACTCATCTCCCAGATGAGGTACTGAAGCCTCATCACAACAAAGACTTTATTAAGGCACTGCCTACACCTGTTGATGCTAGAGTTAAACGAATTCCTCCCACAGAAATTAATAAAGATATTGACATGAAGGATATAACTAGAAAATCCAGAGCTAAACAGACTGCACCCCTACCCCAAGATACCACAGAATTAGCACCCCAAGTCTCTACTAAATCTCCAGTACGTCAATCAGAAATATCCTCTACAATTGGTAACAACCAGGTAGTTAATCAGATTCTTAATACATCAGTTACCCTGAAAGTCAGAGAAGTCCTGGGATCATCCAAGGAAATATCTGATAAACTCTCAGAAATGATCAAAAGGAAGAATGTGAAGACTGCTGTTTTAGCTACTTCCTTTCTCACTAGAGACAGAGAGGAACTGATCAAGCTCCAGGTTGAATGTGATAAGCGCCCTGTATCTGCTATCATTGACACAGGTTCCCAATTGAATGTGGTTAGTAAGGATGCATGGAAATTAATCCTTCAGAGACCGAGGGACCTAACTAAGACGTTAGTTATGAATGATGCTAATGGAGGTGTAGGAACCCTTGCTGGATTGGTATCTAATGTCCCATTAACCTGTGGAGGTATTACTACCTATGCCAATCTCTTTATTGGGGAGTCAGTCCCTGTCACGGACATCTTTTTCCTTTTCCTCTTAGTCATACTTGATTAGTCTCTGTTCCGTCTATCCTTCCGTTTTACCATTCTATACATAGAGACTGATCACATGTACCTTCCTTCCGACTCTTCACGAGTCACATTCCGTTTCCGATATTCTTTTCGTGACTCTTCACCAGTCACATTCCGGATTCCGCTTTGTAATCGTACATACGACTGACTCATGGCGACTCAGGTAGTTAGTATATAAAGCCTGATTTCTAGTCAGTAGGTTAAGTTCGATTCCTAGTTAGCTCCCCCACTCTTTAGTCGAATTCCATTTCCTCATCAGCCCCTCCAACGCGAGAAGTAAAACCCTTCGACTACCGAATCATAACAAGAATCGAACTTCCTTCTTGCGCATCAAACCACTTCCACTCTGGATCCTGCTGAAGACTTAACAAGGTCAATCTTCTCATCTGCAGATTCAGATACTCCCTTTCAACCAATAGTATTCCAAACCCCCGCACAATCCATCATCCCCCTTTCCCCCTCATCATCATCACTGACATCAATGTCTCAACAAGAGTACGAAGCCGATCAATCCGTTCCCGCACCAGGACCCAGTAACATCCCCCCTACCATTCAAGAAGAAGAAGAAGACGTCGTCCCATTTAACATGGAACAAGAGCTCAGAGATTTGAGAGCACAAATCGACCAGTTCCGCGGTTGGTACTACAACGAAGTCGACGTCAATGACGAGCTCCGAAAGGAGCTGAAAGCTCTCAAAGAAAGTCGACACGAAGAATCTGAACCAACCACCCCTCCCCCACGACGACGATCTGTACTTCGGGGACCTGGACTTTCCCCCTCGAATCCTTTCGTTTATCCCACAAGAAGAACCCAATCCGTCCAACCTCCATCCCAACCAACCTTTCCCACTCAACTACCCACCCAGACGACTGCTCCCCCCACACTTCCAGCCCCCACCAAAATCAAAATCGCCGATCCGACCGAGTATGATGGAACCTCCGAGAAGCTTGAAGACTTCATTCATCAATGTCGACTCAACTTTGTGGTCAAAGACTACAACGATAAACAGAAGATCATCTATATGCTCTCCTACCTCGGTGACGGCAATCCACGGGCCTGGGGACGACTGTTCACAGAAGGAGCTGACAGGACGAGGAATTTCGTATGGGACTATGCAACATTTTTGGACGATTTCAGGGAAGCTTTCGGAAGGATCAACCCAGCGGCGAAGGCGCGGATCGAGCTAGAGAAAGTGAAGATGACAGGAACGATAGAAGACTACAACCTTCGGTTCATGCAACACGCAGCAAGAACTGAGTACAACGAGACCGCTCTACTTCGGTTTTACAAAGCCGGACTTCCCCAGCCGATCCGAACGCGGATCTACTCGATGGATAATATGCCGTCGACTTTGCTGGACTGGACGACGAAAGCGGCCCAGTTCGAGGAACAGTACCAGGAACAACGAGCCGAACAAGCATTGTGGTCAAGTCGAGACCAAAAAGGAAAGAAGTCCGAAGCCAAATCGAGTCCACGAGGAAACCCTTCCCGCTCCATCACCACCACCACCACTTCATCCCCGATCAAACAAGAATCGAGAGAAGCCTCTCTCAAGACAGCGAAACGAGACAACTCCTCCATCACTTGCTACAATTGTGGCAAAAAGGGACACTACGCCAACGAATGTCGAAGCCCACGTGCTGAAGACGTTCCGGCACGTCAAGAATCCTCAAACTCTACTCGAGGAAAAGGAGGAAATCGCGGTCGAGGCAAAGGACGGAATGTCCGAACGATCAATCGGGTCGATACAGAAGAATCAGAAGCGCGGATAGAAGAAGTACCAGAGGACGACGAAAAGGAAAAAAGGATGGCAAAGGACGACTTAAAGGATATGGGAATCGCAAATTGGAACAAGGAGAGACGGGCTGCGCTAGCTCGAGCGTTAAAAGAGCAAAAGGATTTTTAGTCCGGCCAAGTGCTAAAAGCCCGAGCACTTTGGCTGTGTCCCATGTATGTGTACCACCATCTATGAAAAGTTTTCGTTTTCTTGGCACACTTGAACAGGGCAAAGGCGCTCTCGAATTCTATCTTTGGATCACGAGTGCCGACAATCTTCGACGAGTGGCTATCATAGCACTCATTGACTCTGGCGCCTCAGGGAATTTTATTGACGAAGCATTCGTTCGTCAAATGGAGATATCGACCTATCTGTTGGATGAGGTTATACCGGTACGAAACGCTGATGGTTCCGAGAACCGAGGAGGTCCCATCACGCACGATACAGACCTGTTTATTGAGGCACCAGATCTATCCTTTCGAGAACGAATCCGGTTGGAGGTCACCAACTTAGGAAAAAAGCAACAGGTCATCCTCGGCTTCCCATGGCTCTTGCGACACAACCCCACCATCAATTGGACAAAAGGCACCTTAACCTTTGCGTCTGGTGACACGCTGTTCAGTAGTATGCGAGTCGGAGTGTTGCCCCCACAGGAAGAACTCTACGTCTTCGATTCGAGTCTGAAACATGACTCCTTTATCCGTTTGGTCGGAGTTGACCACTCCCGACCAGTTTCCATCGAGGAGGATATCAAATCCTTTATTCCCAGTCGTTATCACAATTTCTGGCGTGTTTTTCATACCGCAGAATTCGACAAGCTTCCTCCTCGACGTTCTTTTGATCATGCGATCAACCTCTATCCGAACACCAAATTTCAAGTCGGAAAACTCTATCCCCTTTCCCCCTATGAACAGGTGGAACTTAATAAGTTTGTTGACGAAAATCTCAGAACAGGTCGGATACGTCCATCGAAATCACCGCAAGCTGCTCCCTTCTTCTTTGCGAAAAAGGCTGAAGAGATCAATGCTAAAGGTCTCAGTGCTGGTCTACGTCCCATCCAGGACTATCGCTACATCAACTCAAAAACCATTCCTGATCGTTACCCCCTTCCCCTTCTATCGGAAATCCTCCAAGTACCGAAGCTTGCTACTGCTTCACTCTTTACAGTCATCGATATTCGATGGGGATTTAACAACATACGACTCAAGGAAGGTGACGAATGGAAAGCAGCTTTCATCACCAACCGAGGACTCTTCGAACCGACCGTTATGTTCTTTGGACTACGGAACTCCCCAGCATCTTTCCAACGAATGATAGACGTTCTCTTTAAAACCGTTCTGGACTCTGGCTGTGTCCACATTTATATTGACGACATTCTCATCATGGGCGACACCCCCGAGGAAATCCGCCACTGGACTGACGAAACCCTCAAGCTTATGGAGAAGAATCAACTATCCGCCAAACCCGTCAAATGCCAAATGGAGAAGACCTCTGTTACATACCTTGGTACAATCATCAGTAAAGGTCAACTCGCTATCAATCCAAAAAAGGTAGACGCCATCATCAATTGGCCGACACCCCAAAAGCTGCGAGACCTCCAGTCCTTCCTTGGCACCACCAACTTCTGGCGTCGTTACATCAAAAGTTTCTCCTCAGTCGTTCGTCCCCTCTGTGGCCTTTTGCGGAAAGACCAACCTTGGGATTGGTCTCCCTTGTGTCAAAAAGCCTTTGAGCAACTCAAACATCTCGTCACTACAGCCCCTGTCCTTCTTACCCCGCGGCCAGACCTTCCTTACCTCTTGGAGACTGATGCCTCAGATTTCGGTATTGGCGCAGTCTTATCTCAGAAACACGACAACGGTTGGCACCCCGTTGGCTTTTTCTCAAAGTCTCTACTCCCTGCCGAGTACAACTATCCTACCCATGATCTGGAGATGCTTGCAATCGTCACTTCCCTCAAATATTGGCGTTATCTTTTAGAGGGCACAAGGGATACTGTGTTGATAAAGACGGACAATTTAGCGCTCAAGTATTTTATGCAGAACAGATCCCTCTCCAGACGACAAGCACGTTGGATGGAATTCTTAGGCAGATTCGACTTCAAAATCGAGTATTCCCCTGGAGTCAAAAACAAAGCCGATGGACTCTCCCGCCGACCCGACCACCGTCATACAGAAAAAGAAGAATTAGAAGGCCAAGCCCTCCTCCCTCCCGAACGTTTCATCAATGCTATCATTTCCATGTCCGAACCTTCCTTTATGTCAAGACTTCGCTTCCCCGACTTCAACGAAATCCCAGAGGACATTCGCATCAAGTTATCCGATCCCTCTTCCGGCTACTCCTTCACTGACGGAATTGTGAGAGATGCAGGAGATCGTATTGTCGTGCCAGCAGACGTATTGCTACGCACAGAGATAATTCGATTGACCCACTCCCTGCCCCATGGAGGCCATCCCGGAATCGAGAAGACACGTGAGCTTGTGTTGCGGAACTACACCTGGAGTAGTGCTGCCCCTGACATCCGTGTATTCGTATCATCCTGTCCGACCTGCCAACAAGTCAAGCTCTATCCTTCAAAGCCTGCAGGTCTCCTGGAACCCATTCCCCCTTCGTCTCGACCTTGGAAAGAAATCACCGCCGATCTAATCGTGGAACTCCCCCAATCATCTGGCTACGATGCTGTCTTAGTCGTTGTCGACCGCTTCACCAAGCGCGCTCACTTTATTCCGACGACATCAAATATTTCTGCAGAAGGAGTCGCAAAACTCTTCAGGGACAATGTATGGAAACACCACGGCTGGCCAAAGAAGATCATAACCGATCGAGGAACTCAGTTCGCTTCCAAATTTGCGAAAGCTCTCAACACTCATTTGGGAATCATCTCCGGTCTATCTACCGCTTATCACCCCCAAACTGATGGTCAAACGGAACGTACCAATCAAGAACTCGAACAATACCTTCGTTTGTATACAAACTTTATGCAAGACGATTGGTCCAACTGGCTATCCCCAGCTGAATTCGCTTACAATAACCGACAGCACTCCTCGACGAAACACACTCCCTTTTACCTTGATACTGGCCAACATCCCTTCGTCCCACCTGTCCCTACGGCCCCTACTTCCAACCCCGCAGCAGATACCTTCCACGATCATCTCACAGAAGCCCGTGAAGAAGCCACAAAAGCTCTAGAAACAGCGGCCGAAACCATGAAACGCTTCGCAGATCGCAAACGGAAAGATACCCAACTCCAAATAGGTCAATTTGTTTATCTTGATACTCGTAACTTAAAAACAGGTCGTCCAACCCTCAAACTTGATGTCCGACGCACCGGACCGTTCAAAATTCTAGAAAAGATCGGAAAAGTCTCTTATCGCCTGGCCCTCCCCTTATCATGGAAAATACACGACGTCTTTCACGTTTCACTCCTGAGACCCGCTAACATTAACTCCGATCTCCACCCAGAGGAAGTAGATGATAATCTCCGTCCACCTCCGGATGTCATTCAAGAGAAAGAAGAATATGAGGTCGAACAAATTCTCCAACATCACGGGTCCACCCGACGCCGTACGTATTTGGTCAAATGGGTCGGCTATCCCATTGAAGAAGCAACCTGGGAACCGAAGAAGAACCTCCTCCATGCGAAAGAACGAATTCTAGAATACGAACAATCAATTCAAACGGCGACCTGATCACTCTTTCACGGTATCAACTCCCCTCGTTTATATTTTCACTTTTGTCACCTTTTCCAAACTCCGACTCTTCCTTATAATCTCTTTCGTCTCCGTCTTTCACTCTCAAGAAATCGATCTCGCTATGCCCGCCGAACGCTCACATCAAACTGCCCGCAAGTCTACTGGTGGTCGTCCACCCCGCACTCCTCGCATGTCCACTGGAGGGCAACCCCCTCGTCGCGCCCCCCCTCCGCTCGCTTCCACCTCCTCCGCTTACGGTGAAGCCGAGCTCGCCGGACAACTCTGGCAGCACAACCGTCGCGCACGAAATCGAGACCTTCCCATATGGCCAGAGGAAATCGTCGCTCCACCTATCCCGCCCGAGCAGATCATCGAGTCGCTGCAGAAAGATATCGATTATTACAAGAACGAGATCGCAAGACTAAACGAAGAATTGTACAACCAAGGAATGAGTTTGGACGGAAAGAGAAGAGCGAGTGAGTACTGGCGGGAGCAGGCCAAACACTGGGAGGCGAAGTACGAGGAAGTCACAAAGGTACTTCCCCATCTTGATTCTCCAGTTCCCCCTGTTTTCCCGGGTCCACTCATCGTCCCCCCCGGTTCGTCGTCGAACCCCATCACCATCCCCGACGACGGCGATATTTCCCCGGTCGACATTATTTCCCTGTCGACCATCGCCTCCAACAAGGACTCAATCTAGTCCTTCCCCTCCTCCACACCCTTCAACACTCTCGAAGCCGCCTCGAATTTCGGGACGAAATTCCTTTTAGTGTGGGTGTATGTCACGGACATCTTTTTCCTTTTCCTCTTAGTCATACTTGATTAGTCTCTGTTCCGTCTATCCTTCCGTTTTACCATTCTATACATAGAGACTGATCACATGTACCTTCCTTCCGACTCTTCACGAGTCACATTCCGTTTCCGATATTCTTTTCGTGACTCTTCACCAGTCACATTCCGGATTCCGCTTTGTAATCGTACATACGACTGACTCATGGCGACTCAGGTAGTTAGTATATAAAGCCTGATTTCTAGTCAGTAGGTTAAGTTCGATTCCTAGTTAGCTCCCCCACTCTTTAGTCGAATTCCATTTCCTCATCAGCCCCTCCAACGCGAGAAGTAAAACCCTTCGACTACCGAATCATAACAGCCGAGCTTGTCGGACAACTCTGGCAGCATAACCGCCGCGCGCGAAACCGGGCCCTCTCCGTTTGGCCTGAAGAAATCAATGCACCACCTATCCCTCCCGAGCAAATCATCGAGTCATTAAAGAAAGATGTTGACTATCACAAGGCCGAGATCGTAAGGTTGAATGAGGAGTTGTATAATCAGTGGTCAGAGTTAGACCAAGAGAGAAGAGTGAGCCGACACTGGAGAGAACAAGCCAAATATTGGGAGGCGAAACACAAGGAAGTTGCAAAGGTACTTCCCCATCTCAATTCTCCTGCTCCACCCATTTTCCCCGGTCCACTCATTGTCCCTACTGGTTCATCGTCGAACCCCATCACCATCCCCGATGACGACTTTCTTTCCCCAGTTGACATTACTTCCCTGTCAACAACTATTCCCAACAAGGACTAATCCTAGTCCTTCCCCTCTTCTGCACCTATCAACTCTCTCAAATGCCATCTCGAATTTCAGGATAAATTTCCTTTTAGTGTGGGTGTATGTCATGGATGTATTTTTCTTTTTCTTTTTAGTCAGACATGATTAGTCTCTTATCCGTTTACCCTTCTACTTTACCAATGTATATACAGAGACTGAATATACCCCAAGTTTGGATCTCCCCATATAACAAGCATGCTAATGGAGTTGTGGAACATGGTCACTTCACGTTACGAGAGGCTATTGTCAAGTCAAGTGACAAAGATAAATTTGGAAGGATCAGAAACTGGCACAAACAGGTGGAGATAGCAGCCTTTGCTGACCGAGTTACAGTCAGTAGTGTTACAGGATATTCCCCATATTATCTCCTTCATGGAATGCATCCCTTATTACCCTTTGATCTTGCAGAAGCTACCTTCATGGTTGAGGGTTTCCAATCAGGATTATCAACCTCTGATCTCCTTGCCCTGAGGATTAGACAGCTAGAACGACATCAAGAAGATATTGACAAAGCTGCTGAAACTCTAAAGAAAGCTCGTTTCAAGTCTAAGCAACAGTTTGAACACCGTTTCAGGAAGCGTCTCATCAGAAGATATTATAGACCAGGAGAACTAGTCCTTGTCAGAAATAGCCGATTAGAATCTACCTTAGGAAGGCTCAAGACAGAACCAAGGTACCTTGGCCCATATAAGGTAGCCAAGAGAACGACAAGAGGAGCCTACATCCTCCAGGAACTGGATGGAGCCGAACATGCGGAACATTATGCTGCATTCCGCTTACTCCCCTATGTATATCGAGATAGCCCTACCCTATATAGATTATCCCATGATGATGAGATTGCTGATGGGCAAACAGCTTCCGAGGACTCCGATCATCGATCAGAACCCAGCGATCTGGACACTGATATTGAAATGGGAAGTTTAAGTAATGAGACTCCCTAATCAAGACTTAAATCGTCGATCAGATCTAGCCACCTGATGTAAACTGCATGCCCCCACACTCGCTTATTACTTTCCTTCGATCTAGACGACGACAAGCTACCTCCTGCTGCAAAGTCCCTCCCCTCCACTC
Source organism: Porpolomopsis calyptriformis (assembly GCA_951640195.1). NCBI lineage: Eukaryota > Fungi > Basidiomycota > Agaricomycetes > Agaricales > Hygrophoraceae > Porpolomopsis > Porpolomopsis calyptriformis. The sequence goes on from OX621164.1 coordinate 2,688,549, forward strand.
GAAATCAAACCGCTCATCATGTCGACACCCTATTCCGCTGAAGCACAACGCCAATGGTTCAACTGGGACCAGGCAAACCCAAACAACCAAGCCACGTCCAGCAACCTCCCCCCACCTACGACACACGTACTGCTGCCCCCACCTCTCACTGCCTACGATTGCCATAACCCCCACCAACCCCTTTATACCCTCATGCCTGCAATGGATGAGGCACCAGCTAATCCGTCAAAGGACGAAATCATCGCGACCCTACTTAGGGATCGACATCAGCAAGACGTGTACCTTCGGAAGCTTGAGAGCGAGCTCTTTGAGCTCAACGGCAAACTTGTAGGGCAGGAGCTAGCACTACGTTCAAGGGCGGAAATGATTGAGTATTGGATGGATCAAGCTACATACTGGGAGTCTAGGTATGTAACAGCATATGGGCAAAGCGCGTTCATCCCATCTATTCCCCCCCTTCCCCCCAATGTCATTATCCCTCCTTCATCTCTCATTGGTGCCAATGGCCCCATGGAGGAAGAACCCTTAGATAGGGAGTAGTAGTCCTTCCTCATACACGCGCCACCAATTCTTTGTTTTATTTTTGTATAGTCCTTTTTACTCTTTTTTACCACAATGTCACAGAAAGAATCTCTTATTAGGAGTAATCCCTGTAAATAGGAGAGACATTGGGTAAATAATTAAATATGTAAACCCTCTACAAGCGACAGAATCGTTAAAAGATCGACTAAGATTTCAGCTCAGGCTAGTCACGTGCCTATAAACCGGGTTCAGTTCACAAAGCCACGATATCGCACTCACCGCTATCCAACACTGCCCTCAGCCTTTACCCTTTTTGTCACAATGCAATCATCCACTTCCCTCGCATCTATCCCTGAATCTAACTATGAGGACACCACCAACTCATCCACGCGTACCCTCCTTCGTGAATCTCGGCTTTTTCGCGCCTCGGTCGAAATCGAACAGCCACCCCCCATATATATCCCTGGGCCAAGAACTGGCCTAATCCTCCCAGACCACTCATATCCCCCGCCTCAAAATACCTCTACCCCCACTATACTTGCCACCGCTCAACGACTTCAAAGCGGTTTTCAGTCCCTCAACTGGGATGGATTCGTTTTCCGTCTTAGCCGTATTCAAGGTGGTCCTATTCAACTGGGATCCCTTGTTCAATTCCGCTACCCAAGCAACCAAGTCCAAAGACAAGGACGAGCAATAATTACTAGCGTCTGGATCGTCGCAAAATCGTATTGGGTGTTGGAGGCACGTTTGGAGCGAGAAGACATTGATATTTTGCTTGTGGTGGATCGGAAAGATGCTAGGATGGAAAAGAAGGAACCCTGGAATGGATGGTTGGGAAGGTTCTTCCCTTGCTGTACCGAATATGAGACCTCATCTGTATAAAGGATTACTAGGTCGATAGACATTGTATATACAAGAATCAACTGAGGACAGTTGTGATTTCTTTGTCCCCTGCAGATGTCATGATCCCAAACTGATTTGGTATCAAACTTAACCAAAGATCATGCATTCAGCAAGTAGCATCCATAGCTCAAATATCCTTTATCTTATCTTATCTTATCTTATCTTAGATAAGATATCACTGTCCCTCACACATTATCTTATCTCAGATAAGATACACCACTATCTTTACTTATGCTATCTTATCATGGACAATAGCATTCTTCCCCATTATTCTCTGAGTCAGAATGACTCATATCCCATTTTTCTATTGTTCTGTCATCACTCCATTGTTCTCTGAGTCACTATGACTCATATTAATCTCCTCCATTGTTCTCCTCATTGTCTGACTCATAGTGAGTCACAATTCAAACTCCTCATTGTTCTTTTATCCATTGTTCTTATTTCCTATTGTTCTCACTGCCCATTGTTCTCAAACATATATAAAGGGCCCCCTTTTCACCAGTGAGGAGTTAAGTTCACTTCCAGTTCACTTTTACCCCACTTTATCCCCCCCCTCCCCCACTCTCCCCTTTCCCTTGAACTCACCCCTAGTACTCAGTACCTAGTACTACCTCTTATTGATACTACTTGTCTGTAGTCAATACATCCAATCTAGTCTAGTCTATTAAGCTTATACCCTGTGTGATTTCGCCTAAGCCTTCTTACGTTAAGAACCAACTTAGGAATCACCCCTTGACGTATTTCTGTAAGTTGAAGATAGCCACCGAGGACTATCTTATCTTACTTCAGCCCCTGCTTATTCATCACATTCTCTAAGTCTCAGTCCTTATTGGAGAGAGACCTCACTGTGATACGTATTCTTCTAAGTCAGCCGTTGACTTCATTCTTGCTCTCCCAGTCAATACTATCCATTAGGTTTGGATAGCCTGCTCATCTGTACATCCTAGCCAAGGATTACTTAAGCCCCATCAAAGGAGGAAGTGTCCATTACTCAATCAATTCACATCTCCCCCGAACAACTAGGACTTACTTGATTAACGTACAACTCCAGTAGTTCTAGAAGTGAAGTATTTATATTTCACCTGATAGAGGATAGTTTCATGGAACTATCTTATATGATACAGTTTCTAGACACCATCCTGCAAGCTAAGAGAATGGTTTTACAGAACCATCTTATATGATATAGGTTGTAGACACCATCCTGCAAGCTAAGAGGATGGTTTCACAGAACTATCTTATATGATATAGTTTCTAGACACCATCCTGCAAGCTAAGAGAATAGTTTTACAGAACCATCTTATATGATATAGTTTCTAGACACTATCCTGCAAGCTGAGAGGATGGTTTCACAGAACCATCTCATACCAGATGGTTTCAGAACACCATCCTGCAAGCTAAGAGGATGGTTTCAGGGAACCATCTTATATGATATAGTTCCTAGACACTATCCTACTGGTTGAGGATAGTTTCTAGAGACCATCCCACAAGCTCAGAGGATGGTTTTATAGGACCATTTTATACCATATAGTTCCTAGAGACTATTTGTTCCCAGATAGTTTCTTGGCACTATCCTGCATAACCAGGAGATGGTGCCATGAAACCATTTACTCTTATATAGTTCTGTTAAACTATTTTCCAGTCTCTGCATGCCCAGACAATCCTTTGTAAGATGGTCCCCTAAAACCATCCTACTCTCATATAATGGTTCCTATGCACCATCCGCTTGTTGTACACACATCAAAGTGAAATGTCGTGAACATTTCTTAGTGTGGGTATGTACACATTATATCAGCATAGTCAACGGGCCCTGCCCCATGATAGAAAAGTGATCGGGAATAGCCGAATTTGTCAAACAGTTTCAAGTGAGTGAAATTTCAGAAAAAAACACGAGTTAATGCTGAGGACGAGGTAGAATGGGTTGTATTCCGAGCAAACAGCGATTTTTGGAGAACAGGTCGATGGAAAAAAAGTCTGACAAGTTGGAGTCACCGGTGGTGGAGAGTCCAGCACCATGGGTGAGAGGACACAGGGTGTTTGTGCTAGAACAGGACGGCGTCGGTCGTTTTGTGGACTGGTAAGATACCCGGTTACGATAGCTTGCCAGGTCCGCTAACTTGAATCACAAGAGCTCGGGTATCCGTCGTCGTCAACAGCAATTTCCTTTTTAAGTTGAACTACCTTTTCTCTTCACCACGAGGCTCCAACGACCGTCGATGATTCCAAGGAATGACAATCGTACATGAAAACCAACCAGTCTGCTTTGGCCACGGAATAGATGCTTCTGCTATAGGTCTCGTTGCTGCAGTAGTTTTACCTAGCGCTATCGGTATTGTTTTATGGGTCAGATACCTCAATCGATCCCTCTCTCCTCTCTCATCTTTCCGCAATCCCAGATTCTGTTTGCCATCCTAAGACCGTATTTTCGTCAATTGTATGCATCAAGGGAGTGGTTCGTCCAGCAACAGTCAGTTCCACGCTCTCGTCCCTCTCCTCTCGGTACTCATCCTTCTCGAAGCCACCGCCCCCGTCCCTTACGCCTCACCCTTTGGGCGTTTCTCTTCCCTCACGTCCCTTTAGTCCCGCCAATTCCCACTGACGTCTCTGACGCCGGCACATCCCCTGCCGAAGATGTCCATCTTTTCCCTTCAGACGAACAACTCACCCAGCGCGCCCTTTGGATCGCCTTTCTTCTCGCTCTTGGTTGGACCGTTCTCGGTCTTGCCGGCGCCCTTCCACTTTATCTACTTTCCATCCCGTGTCTGGCACATATGCCGGTGCCTTCTCACTATACCGGCGTTGACTCCACTCTGCAAGACCTGAGCTTGCTTCGACTCTTACGACACTGGGATACCGGAATCACACATCTTTCGGGCTATGATGCCAGAGCCCTTCAAGCTCGAGATTCCAAATCTAATCTTCGAATCCGATTCATCGTATTGACCGCGTTGGCCATCGGGCTTGCTTTATTCCCAGCAGTCTACAAAATCTTGGAGGAATTCAACAAACTTGTTGCTTACCGACAACGCTGGATCGACGTTCATTGTGGGGGTTTGGAAATGGCCTGGCTCAGTATCCGCCAGACACCTGGTTTCGTCGGTTGGGGCGAAAAACGTCTGAAAGACTTCATCTTAAAATCCGGTCTGAGCTCTTCCCTCGATTCAACCACAACCAAGAATGGTTCCCGGACACATCCAGACCACTCCCACCCCACCCAAAATGGCCACAACGGTCACCACCCCTCTGCTTCCCAAGAAGGTGCAAAGCCCGAAGTCGACATCCAAAGTCTATTCTCCGTCGTGTAAGCCAAACCGTCCCTCTTCATTCTTCCACTCATTCCGTACCATAGAGACACTCAGCACCTCGCCCTTCTTATCGACGAACGAGACCAGATTCTCGAGAATCTCGAGATCGCGGAAACCAGATACATATCTTCGTTCTGTCTCACAACCCCGGATCCGTCCATCGCTGACCTCCATCTTCCCCAACCACCCGAAGAGCCCACTCGACCCTACATAAGTCGACCTCGTGCACTAGGGGTACGTTCCCTCTCGTTCTTCACCACCTCTTCCTAAATCCAAACCTCCAGGGGCGTCGTCCACGCAGGGCCGTAAACCCTGCTTACGCATCATCCTCTCTTGCCCCAACATCCTTCGTGGCCCCGTCTCAATACTATAAGCTTCGCAACGTCGAGGGTGTTAGCGGTGGAAGATTCGTGGGAAATCCTTCCCTATCAGATTCTATCCAATCCCGAATCGTTGGAAGCCGTTTCCAAGAAGGGAGCTCCGGCAAGCTGCCTCTAGGAAGTCACGTGCCATTGCGGAATATTGGCAAGGCCCGATATCTGCCCCAAATCCCAGACTTCAGCCGACATGGGCCGAACCATACAACGGACAACAGCATTGATGAATTCGGAGGGCAGCACCTAGATCATTCTTGGCGGGGGGAAGAGATGGAACAGGTAGATGATGAATGGGTCGATCTGTCCCAACATAGCCCATCTGAGTTTGAAAGCGATTTCAACGGGACACCACCAGCCGGCCCAAGTGTCAGGAGACGGCCAAAGAAAGAGGTCCAGATACTGGCACCTAATAGAGAAACCTTTCCGTTGAGAACCAAAGAGGAAAATGTGGAAACCGTGATTCCTCCCCCCCACCTCCGGCTCCAGCCACAGGGTCCTTTTGTACGTCCTTTGTCGGGCATCAACCACGAAGACCTCGGTGCAGTCTATAACGACATCAGCCAATGGAGATCCAAGTTGAAAGCTATCAACGCCGAGATCATGGAAGCTCAGCGAGAAAGCTACAATGATATCGCTGTTGGCGCTCACATCAAGGGTTGGTTGCTCGTCGGACGAGGTTTGCGTTTTCTTCCGCGTGTCCAATTTATAGAGGGGAGAGCGAAAGAAGATATACGATGGGATGTGTTGCAAAATGAGCGGACCGTGTGGGATTCGATCGTCCTTTGGACCGTTGTTGCGTTCACGACGGTACTTCTCGCCGCTGGTTGTAAGTGTGGCATTGTCAGACCCCTGATAAAGCTCACATTCATTTCTAGTAACCGCTGCAGTGGGACTCGCATTAAGCACGGCTCCAGATGTTGCCCATACCATTCCCTTTTTACGCCCTCTCACAACTAGTAATGATTTAGTCTCCGGACTCGCCACATCACTCGCCCCCGCTGTTGCCGCTGTCCTATTTGTCACCTTCACCATCGCCCTCATTAATTGTCAGTCTGGGTGTTCGACCGTTATCATGTCGCTTTCATTTCTGACCCCATTGATTTTTCCAGGGGCTGGCAACGTCTATGGATCTGTTTCCATTTCCAAGGGCCGTTTGATCGTTTTTAAAACCATGTTTTTCATTCTCGCTACCTTCGCCGGCACTGGATTGATCGTCGTCGGGGCGCTAATTTTCGCTATACAAGCCTTTAGCGCAGGTGATCGGCCGGAGATAGAAGTGGCTAATGGCGCCATTTATATGGGTGCATTTGTGTTATCTATCATCGTCACTGCGGCCATAATCTCTCCAGCACTTCTAATGCTTCAACCGTTCCGTTTATGGCATATCCTTCGCGCTGAAAAACATGCCATTACCCCTCGGCAACGTTTTCGAGGTAATGTGGCAATTAATTTTTTTTTGTTATATATATCCTGATGTTTTCTGCAGCCATATACCCTAGATCGTACAATCCATCTTTTGCTACCGGAACTTGCATACTGGCAGTCATCTTTGCCTCTACATTCTCTCTAATCTTTCCGCTCGTTGGCCCGGCAGTTGCTATTTTACTCTTCTTGACGTTGATCGGTGAGCTTTCTTTGTGCGACAAAGAAGGACCCTATTTGAAGTTTGATCACAGCGCATCGATATCTCGTTGGCTATGTATATGTCCGAACCTACTCACAAACTGGTGGCCTTTTGCAGATCTGGTTATTACGGCGACTCGGAACACTTCTCTCATTACAACCTCTTCTTCTTGGTTTAATCCTTCTCAGCAGAGAGTTCTGGATTGAAGGCGGGATCCTCGTTGGGAGCGGCATACTAACCGCCGTTTTCGTCGAAAGTTATACCCACTGGAAGATGAGACTTCCTGGACGGAACTCATTGAGCCCGATCACAAGGGATTCGCTAGACGCGTTTTCGTCCGAGGCGAAACTCGTCGGGCCAAAAGACATTGACGAAGAAACTACCAGTTTGGTCAGCTCAGCGAGGGCACCCAGGGCTCGTGGATCGATGGCGTCGGTCCTCGAAATGATGTCATTAACACTTGCTGTCATGCCACCACCGTCACCTCATCGGGGACTTATACCTTTACGTTCGTCATTGACATCTGCAGCTGAAATTCTAGCTCACTCTCACCTTTTTCAGAAACTGAAACGCTGGACGATCTGACCGCGACAGAGCGAGCTGCGCGAACCCATCCTGATGCCCCTCCTCATCTTCCTCCGTTACCATTCACAGACCATGCAGAAGACATGGCTGGGATACTCTATGCACCCGAACTCATCGCACCACCGCCGATCATTTGGCTACCAAATGACGTTGCATGCGTAGCCCGCTCAGAGGCGTATGATCTGCAGAAATACCACGAATTGGGGGCGACCCTGGACGTCAGAACGAAGGAAGACGTACCTTCCCAGAGAGCGTCGCCATCCAACTCATAGACTTGTTTTTTTTTTTTTTTTTTTGGTTTTCTTGTAATAACCTTGGCGTAAACGTTTTGGACTGACTCTTTCTCGGAGTACTCACGACGATTAATGATGTACTTTTATAGTAGTATTATGACGAACTCTAGGCTGCCCGACTCGTGATATTTCTAACAAATCTTCAGACTCGACCGGGATGGCCTGGCATGTTCTTATCATCTGCTTGGCGAGGGCAAAGTATTACCTACACTTGTATGCTTCTCAACCAATGGATTTCTTATAAGCCGATTACGTTCGGTGCATTCAATCCGCATCTTTGCCCCGCCCTAAAATGAGGGGTGGAAGTACTCTTCAAATCGTGGTCACGGCGATATCGTCCGTATCATTGGTAGCCTCGGGTAGCGACATTGGCACATCGACATTCACCGCTCCGGGGGTTTTCCCCACGTCGTTGTATTCCCAGTACTACAACTCGCCGACAGCTACATCGGCTCAAGTGCAACCTGTGATTTCAGACCCGGTTAATGTAAGTCTACTTGGGACGCTTTATTTTCCGCTCAATTCCCTCATAAACTTACAACAGCACAAAATCTACCCATTCTCCTTGACCAACCCAAACACCATTCCTTTAGTTGATACGGTCGATCCCCACCCTTTGCCGCAAAAAGCATCCCCGTCCAGGCTTTACGCAGAAGCCTATGCTCAAATACTCTCGATCGCGTCCAACCCGGTTTATGGGAACGACAGTTGTGGACAATGTCTGGCCGGCCTTGAGGTTGCCAAGTTCCTCGCACTGGCCGCACCCCAAGAAGGGCCGGCCCTGACCGTGGCTTTGTGCCAATTCTTCAAATTTTCGACTAAATGCGAACAGACTTATGGTAAATTCGCCTATGGCGCGATCATCACCCAGGTCGTTTCCAATGCCAATGTCGGAGGACTGGATGGTCAGGTATTTGTCTCCGTGTGCATATGGGATGATATCTGCGGTCACTGACGGGGGGGAACCCGTTGGGAGTAATAGTATCTCTGTCAAAACTTCCTCAAATTATGTTCTCGCCCGCACACCACGCCCCTAAACTTGACCGGCTGGTTCGCAAAGCCAAAGCCTAACCCTCTCCCTCCTCCGAAACAGCCCAGCGGACAGCGACTCAAAGTCCTTCATATCTCTGATTTCCATCTGGATCCCAGTCCGTGTCTCCTATCGTCCTGATACTTTATGTTTATTCTGAATTCTGTCTTCTTCTCTGGTAACCGGTAGGGTACGCCACGGGTTCTGAAGCCAATTGCACCAAGGGTTTGTGTTGCCGTACAAACAACTTCAATTCACAAAGCCCAAACGCCACCCTATCTCCCGCTCCACGATATGGAGCCTTTAGCTGGTATGTCGGGAATTATGGGACTGCTGTTGTCGACAAAACATTCACTCGCGTGCCTGTTTTCCTCTCATAGTGACTCACCCTTTGCTCTTGTCTCGTCCGCGTTAGAGGCCATTCCGGCACTTGCAGGAACGCGAGATACGGGTTTTGCCTGGACCGTGTACACAGGCGATCTGGTTTCCCACGACCCGGAAAATCAACTATCGAGGTAATGGAGATCCAATGCATCCTGTTGCGCTTATTATTCATGCGACACCATAGGGACTTCGTGATGTATACGGAGGCACGTCGATTCTCTTGTTAAAAGGGCTTTTCCCTGATGCTCGTGAATAGACTACTTTGTACGATCTGTTCAAGCGCACTCTCGGTTCTGGACCGGTCTATGCCGCTCTGGGTAACCACGATAGTTATAACCAGTTCGTATTCGAAATCAAATGATCGCGATTCGAAGCACCTAATCGAGTGTCGCAGGGCACAAGATGCTCCGCACTCACTCGGACATCGTCTCGGGAACCAATTTAGCTGGTATGTTTCGTTTGGGCATCTCCGAATGTCCCTCATTATTTCATTATTTTTTCGGGAACAGGAATTATGAGCACCTGTCTTCCCTTTGGAACCACGAGGGTTGGCTTCCCAAAGTCGCAGTTGAACTGGCACGGACTCACTATGCGGCTTATATGGTCCGGCGTCAAGATGGTCTACGAGTGATCACCCTGAACACCGATTTATGTAAGTTTCACCAAGACTCCTGTCACTTTCTACGTGTCCTTATATATGATGTGGTTTCTCAGGGTATAGGTATGAATGAATACTTGGAATCGTTCCCCTTATTGCTGACCCTCGAGCCTAACACAGATCTAACTATTTCAATTACATTAATATGACGAATCCGGATGTCTCTGGTTTGTTGAGATTCTTGACAGACGAGCTGCAAGATGCAGAGGATGCAGGGGGTCGAGGTACGTCGTTGCGACATGAGGAACATTCTTGATGAAAGATCTCGCCCGCCAGTCTGGATTGTGGGACATGTCCTTTCTGGATGGGATGGCACCAATCCACTCCTCAACCCGACGGATCTCTGTAAGCTCAAGTTATTCAGATCTTGTATTTCCTTGCTCATGACTCGTTTTCGCTAGTTTACCAAATGTACATAATTTGTTTTGTATACGACTTGAGTATTACTGATGGTCTTTTTGTAGTGTCGATCGTTACTCACCCCACGTTATTGCAAGTAAGCCATTTATTTCCCTTGATTTCAGGGGACAGTTCACCTCGTCCTACTAGATATTTTCTATGGTCATACCCATGAGGACCAGATTTCGGTATGCCATGAATGAATTTCACACCATAGATCTATATTAAACATGTTTGTTCCCAGATTTTCTACGCCAACAATGCCACGAATGTTAGTGCCCTGACTGCGCAAACAGTCGCTTGGGTAAGTTATAACAGTTGTGTTTTTGGCATGTCTGTTAACTGATCACCCAAGATTGGTCCTTCTCTGACTCCTTTGACAAATTTGAACTCTGGTTTCCGAGTTTATGAAGTTGACTCCGCCGCGAGTATCATTCGCGTTCTTTTGGTTCCTTCGACTGTTCTGACTGTCCTGTTTTAGACATTTGACATCGTGGACGCTCACACGTATGTATTTACTGATCGATTTAGAGGTGAAGCTCTCTGAGCTAAAGTAACTTGACAGTTGGAGGAGTGACGTGAGCACTTTCCCTGGGCTTGATGGACAAACGCAATTCGGGCCGTCATTTTCATACGAGTACAGCACTCGGGAGACCTACGGCGAGACTATTACAAGTTGGGGAGCAAACGACCCATTGAATGCGACCTGGTGGCACTTGGTCACAGAAGGTTCGGCACCATACCGGCATCTGCAAATATAGCGTGGTTGACCTTGCCATTTCATCTAGCTATGGAAGCAAATTCTTCTCTTGTCGCGGTGAGCAAATACGCTTTCGGCTAGATTATGGTTGTTATATTGCGATTCTCAGGCGTTCAATACCTTCCAAGGCAAAAGCTCTAAAATGACACCTCCCTGCACGGGGGAGTGCATCCCTGCTAAGATCTGCTATATGCGAAGTGGTTCCGCGAGCCTGGCGCAACAAAATTGTCCTTCAGGCTTCGGATCGGTGCAATGAACAAGGAAATGTAGCCTCGGACGGTTATTTCTTGATACGAAGGAAGTGTCACGATGTCGCCAGCATTTTTCTGTGCCTGGGGGGTTCGTGATGGACAAACCTCCTTCTGTAATTCCAAGTTTCAAGGTGTAATTGCAGCTAAATCTGTCTTGTCAACTACAATTGTGCCTAAAAAATCCGAATGTCATGATTCTGTAAAGAATCCACTCAACCAGGCAGCCTCTTTCGCCATCTCCTCAACCCCCCTTGGGGTACGATCTTCATCTCCATCAACCTTCAATGGCCGCGCCTGACCTTGGACAGCACCGTCCAACTCGCGGCCTAATGATCCTTCAGCACGTTCTATTGCAGGATAGACGTCATCGTTCCTGTTTGCAAAGTAATCTCCTTCTAACTTGCGGGGAAGGACATGAAAGTGAACGTGTGGAACAGATTGACCGGCGGCTTGACCATCCTAAGGTTTTTTGTTATTAAGTGTGAGTCGCTCAGGCCAGATGATCGATGACAGCAATCAGACAATAACCTGGCAAGCCACTGTTAGCCCGTCGGCGTTGTAAGCGCGCTCGACGACACGGCCGACATGCTGGACGGAAGTCATGAGAGAGGCGAGCTCGGGCGCAGTCAAATCTGTTAGGCGGGGAACGGGCCTTGTGGGTACGACCAGCACATCTTTTTTTATTTCGATGATTGATGTTAGTATTTGCCGGTCCTCTAAGATGGTGTCTTACGCCCTGGTACGATCGGCTTGAGGTTCACGATGGCATAGGTCAGTGTTGAACGGTAGAAAACCTGCCGGGTAACTTCGATGGTCGAAAATAGCACTGTGCTGGTCATGGTGAAAGTTGGAACATGTGGCAACGTTTGACTTGGAGCAATTACGAAAATCTAGTATCCGGCAAGCATACATGGTCGTATTCACTACCTGAGTAACGCGTAAGGGACAAGAGTCGAATACTGTGTGTTTAGGTTGTACGACAATGCCACGACGCGTTGCAACTCGCCGCAATTGACCCAATTTGAAAACGGGATACGAGTCTGGAAGAAAGTGGTGAATATGGGACACTGATGGGGAGATGCTGTTGAGAAATCGACAATGCGGATGCCATTTCCCATCAGGACGAAATGCCGAGGGTCCAACAGGTTTCCATGATTCACGCCCGCTTTGTGTAGCTGACCGACACTCAGCACGACGAGCCGGCTGTGAGGAAACAAGCGCGTACACTTTAATTTTGGAGGCAATGAACGGGGATGTAACTTACTAAAATTCCCGTATATCCAGTGGCATGGGGCCAGTACAATACTCCATCAACAGACACGCGCAGTGCCGTTTCCCTCGAAAATACCCATAGATGCGTGGCACAACAGTTCCTTGAAGTGGGAACAGCTGATTCATGTAGAATCCCACCTCTCTCTCGAGACTTTCCCGCTGGGCTGATCCACGAGCGAGTTTGACAATGCATGTAAACCCGTGAGTGACGAGATAGACTAGGTATACATGGTTCTTGATGCGTGAGATGACAAGAGCGGTAATATGTACTCCTGTTGGATATCTGCCCATCGGCAACCGCATTTGAAGGGTATTGTTGCGGAAGATGAGGGTGAGGGTAGCCATGGAGGTGACTTTCGGAATGAAAGACACCATCCCAGCTTAAGTACATAGCGAACTGTTGATAACTGTGCAGCTTGGTGTGCAGCTTGGGTGTCTGAGCGTGCTGGTCGAATTCCATTTACCATAAATGGTAATCCGAAGCGCGCTTGGGAACCAAAGCTGCACACCAAGCTGCACAGTTATCAACAGTTCGTACGACCGCCCTTGGCCCAGTCTAAGAGGATTACCAGGTCGCATTCTTCATACGTGCGTCAACTCACCCGACTGTAGGATTTTTCTAGTCGCGCGGCCGGACGGAATGCATGGTCGCATCAGCCTAATTATTGATGTGAAATGGTAAAGAAAAAATACAGCCGAAGGTATTAGGAATAGGCATGGCAATGTAGAGATAAAGATATCTCATGCAATGCTTTTTTTCAACCAGAATTTCAAAGAAATATGCGCCGTACGATCTCTATCACTTGAGCAATGTGCTCAATGATCGTACGGAGCTCCGCTGTATATCCCGTATGTTGCCTCGAGACGCTGCAATTCCCCACACCCTACCAGAGACTGCCCACTTGCCCAAAGCCATGGCGTGCCCTGACGACACTTGTGGAGGGACGCGGTAGAGAAGTCGATAATGCGAATCCCGTTTCCCATTACAAGGAAGTGGTGGCTGTCAATCAAGTTGCCGTGCATTATACCCGCTTCATGCAGTTGGCAAGCATGCACCATGATGAGCCGACTGCAACGAATCAGTCACCGTCGGTTCTCCGAGGTGAACAATGGAGAGGCAACTCACTATGCTTCTCGTAGGTCCAGTGGCGCGGGACCAATGCAATACTCCATCAACAAACACCCAAATTCTTCTCCACGAATTTCCCCCCGGAAGTACCCATAAATCCGTGGCACGACCGTCCCCTGAAGCGGGAGCAACTGGTTCTCGTAGAACCCAACCTCTCTCTCTAAATTATCCAGGCCCACCGACCCTCGCGCAGTCTTCACAGCAATTATTTGTGTCGATGGGCTCCCTGCAGTTCCGAGATGGGCGACGTAGACACCGTTCTTGACGGCTGAAATAACATCGACTCTCATATTTGTTGAATATCGTTTGTTCGGCGACCAGAGACGGAAGATGTGTCGCGGGTTCCAGACAAGAAGGAGAGAGGTCATGGTGTAGTTGCTGGGATTAAAGGTGGTTTAAGCGAGATGACATTCAAGGCTAAATATACAAGGGGGGATATGCCACAGCGACGGACCGGGTGTGTGAATTGCTCTCTGAAAGTAGGACTTTGTATAAGCATGGCCAGGACACGTGCATGGAGGTTACAGAAAGATTTCTCCCTTTGAAATCTGCTTTGACTCTCCTCTCAACCGCACAATCCCTTTCTCTGCTTCCCAAATCAATCTAAGATCGCCTCCCCTCGGGCTGACCTGCTTTGCTTTGACTTCTACCCCGGCAAGCCCGAGTTTCGTTATCCAATAAGGTCCAAGCAAGCAGTGGGCCGTCCCGCACACTGGATCCTCATTCACCTCGGCCAGAGGGGCGAACATGCGAGATAAAAAGTGTGTGCCGCTCGTGGGTGACGACGTGGTGACGACGTTTATAACATAATTAGTCCCTCTCTGTGCCAAAGTTTGACATCACATCCTAACCACCGTAGAGAGATTGAACGCTTACCAGTGCATTGAAATCCACCTTGAGCTTTCCCAAATCCACCGTAGCATCTAGCTCCACCATGAAATAGATTTCAAAACCTTTGCCGCCTCTCGCCATGAACTTGACAGCGGAGTGGTCCACATTCAAAGCCTTTGCCAACACCGGCCTCAACCTTTCCTGTTCCTCTGCTGCTACTTCTTCGGTAGTAGTTGAAGGGAGAGATATTTCGACTTGGCCCCCTTCGACCTTGCGCGCTGTCACAACCCCCATATCTGTAGTCTGAAATCTCAGAACGTCCACCTCTTTTGGGACCAGATTTCCGTCCGCGAAGATTGCTTGCGCCGCCGCCAGTGTACCATGACCGCATAGTGGAGGCTCCTTTTCAGAGGGAGGGCTGATAAAGTAGCGGATCCCAAAGGTGGCTGATCTCTCTATAGGATTGTGATACATTCTTTGCGAAAGGAAAACGGTAATTGGTTGGTTGAAGTTGCCAGCAATCGTTTTCAGGACACCCCTCGGAAGATCCTCTTTCAAGAAAACTACCGCCGCCGGATTTCCTCCAGCAATATCGTTGGCAAAGGCAGTAAGGACGACGAAAGGCAGACTGTTGGGATGGTCAACCATCCTGGGGGGTTGGAATAAGCTTACTCGTGATATGATCATTAATTATCAAATCGTATCCAGAAAAAGAGGAAGAAATCCATCAGTAAATCTCGTAAATTCCTTTGGATGCATAAAAGCTTTCCGTCGAAACACCCCATTCGCTCAATCGCCAGTCGGCATCGATAACCCTCACACCCCTCGGAGCAAGCCGTCTTCTCCACTCTCTAAGCTCTCCTTGAACGCCAGCTTCCTGCGCGCGTGCTGTCATCCCTGACCGTAGCCAACGGACGTCTCGCGCCCTCAGCGCTTTCAGCGAAGGCAACTGCGGGAGAAGGCGCTCCAACACTTTCCAAAACTCGGCAGTTGGCCGGGGGATGGACAGGACTTGGAGTGGGTGCGGCTCGGAAGGCGTGGATAACCAGGGAAGTGGCATTTCGAGGGATAAATGGAGCAAACTTGGCGAGGTTTGCAGCAGAGTTGGGGGTGATGGGTGGAGAGCGGTTGGCCAGGCTCTCGGAGTGTAAAGGAGAAGTGATCGTAAAGATTTCCCGTGTGTGTGGATGAATTGCGAGCCCATAGATGCAGGGAAGGGAATGTCGTCATAAGGTGTGATCGTTAGTTTCGTTAGCGAAGGGAGAGGGGAATGCAAGAGCGAAAGCAAGAGATGTGAAGAGGGCATATCGAGTAGGGTAAGTGTGTGAAGGCGTGGAAGGTGTAGCGACATGAATTCCGGCGAGAGTATCATCTCTATATTCCCGGGTGAAGACTCCCAGTCCGAGTCAGTTGGTAGGGATCCTCGGTATACAACTTCCAACTGCTCCAAACTGGTGCAGTATCTGAGAAGTTGGACAAGGCCGTCGTCTTCGATCGTACCGAATGTGGGACCGTAGCAAATGCCCGTCAACGCGCGCAAGTTGAGTGCTCCTTCTCGATATGCCAAAGAGGCGATCGCGCGACGGCTAAGGAGGAACGTAGGGTGGAGCGATAAGTGAGCAAGGAACGGGACAAGTGGGAATAATCGTGTAAGAAGAGAATCGAGCAGGAAGAGGGCCTCCGTCTGCAGCTCTGAAAGATCGAGCACTTGCACCCACCGACCGGGAGTGGAGTATGGGATTCGACGGATGGAGTCCCATTTCTGATCGGCGGCGTAGAGCAGAGCGTAAAACTTTTCGAGAGAGGCGATTCTAGCAACACGAACGCGAAAATAGAATACAGGGAGCACGATTTCCTGTGGGCCGGGGTAAGTTACGGTGGCAGAGGAGCGATGCGATGAACACAAACGTAGAATGTTTTGCATACGGTCAGCAAAGAACGCCGTAAATATTGTCTGGTATCAGAGTTCAACACGAATCTGAATATCTCCGTCCATATTTCGAATGGAAGGGCTTTGAAAGGCGGCCTTTGAGGAAGGAGTGGCAGTAGCAGCAAGGAGCCTGAAGATCGAGCGTAAGGACGTGGTCTCAGAAGTACTGTACTCTCATTATCGGACATTGGCCACTCAGCAGTGATAGACAAAAGGCAGGATGGTACATGTCCTTGAACTGGCCAAAAAGTCAAAAAAGTACGCCACCAGCGGTCACCAGACTGCGCAGGCAGTACAGCAGCTACACGTGTTGTCGATTAATCTCAGGGAACGGGCCCCAGTATGTCACCCATCTCCTCCACAAACTTTTCATAATCGTCCTTCTTCGCTTTAGGCCCGCCCTTGTTGCCGTCCACCGGGCCAAACTGGCTCTTCAGGGTGCTCAGCAGATCCGGTCGAGACGGCCCA
This sequence comes from Porpolomopsis calyptriformis, assembly GCA_951640195.1. Taxonomy (NCBI): domain Eukaryota; kingdom Fungi; phylum Basidiomycota; class Agaricomycetes; order Agaricales; family Hygrophoraceae; genus Porpolomopsis; species Porpolomopsis calyptriformis. The sequence continues at coordinate 2,705,267 of OX621164.1, forward strand.
GCCACAGGTTCGGAATCGATGCTGCCGCTGAGAGAAGGCGCCGCGTTGATTTTTGACGACGACGACGACAACGACGATGCATCTACCCCAGCCTTCTTACGTCTGACGGATGTCGGAACGAAGGCTGTTGCCTCTTTCATCAGATCGCGCAGTTGCGGCTCCGCGGAGAGCGTCGCGGCCGCGATGTTGGCTTCTGTGGACTCCACTGCGTCGGTCGAGTTTTGCGAGGACCGGGCCGATCGGCGATCCCGATGGGCTTGGAAGGTCTGGTGGGGGACAGATGATAATGGATCTTGCATGGAAGAAGTCGATTGCTGTCGCCGGGGATAAAATCCTACCGGGGGCTGTGAAATGGGTCGCGATGGGAATCCCGGAGGAGGTGGGGGAAGATGTTGAGGGAAATTTGGGAATGCCTGTTGGCCGGGTTTAAACATAGCAGGAGGGGCTATGAATCCTGGAGGTGGTGGTGCCCAGACGTCAGGTATTGGCTGAGGCGGAAGTGGAGGAATTTGACCAGACACATTTAGCGATTCGGAGCCTCCTGCGTTACATTTATTACGAAATAAAAAAAAAAACAAGGGCTGCAATAGACACACCGGTCAAGTGGGCATTCGGTGGGGGTCCTTCAGGCATTGGAATATCGTCATCACTGTCCTCTTCATGATCTTCTTGAACACCGGGAGGCGGTCCTTCGGGCATCACAATGTCGTCCTCGTCTTTGGAGAGATGAGAAGGCTGAAAGCAGAATGTACCTGATGAAACGTACCATCATCTTCCTCCTCGCTCTCAATCTCGTCTGGCCGTAAGGCTGAATAAAGTTTTAGTAAGTTAACTGGCGGAGATGAACAGAAAACTCACGTCTCTCCATGTAGGGCATTCCAGGTGGGGGAACCCCAAATGGATTCATGATTGGATCGTAATAGATACTCCTCTCTGGGTGTCTAGGAAGGCCATTCTTCTTGAAAACGTTCCTCTTCTGTGGTATTATCTCTTCTCTTTTCTCCTCATCGTTTTGTCTCCGAGATCTGTAGACTAATTTTCGGTGCTCGGGGTGTTCTTCGACGTACTGTTCTTTCTTCTTGTTGATCCTTTCTAGCTCGGATTTGAGGCTCTCCAATTGGGCTTTTTCCGAGGAACTTAGTTCAGCAGTTGCTTCCAACTTCTGGATACCCTCCTCAAGTTCTATGCGGTGTGGAAATGAGGATTACATCTGAGCAACGGTGAAATGGCCATACCTCGAGTATCCTTCTTTACCAATGCGAACTCGCGAGCCTTTGACCTCTCAGCTTTGTTCTACCACACGATCTCAAGTCAATGAGGTCAGTTGAGCCCAAACCGAAACGACGCGCCTTCTTGAGTTCCTTCTTACGAAGAGATTTCCCTAAATTTGGCTATGTAAATCAGTGGAATGTCTCCTTGTACGCTGTCCTACTCACGGTATGCGTCTGCCGGATTCAAGTTTTTGCCTTTGGCCATGTCCAGGAACAGCTAACCGTTCCGAACACGTGATCAGAGAGGAGTCAGTGCCGCTAAGCGATATTGACTGCTTATTAGTGGCGGTCGGCTTCCACTGGCAGGGAGGCACCCCACGAAAGGCCAAACCAGCCTTCCGCATTTCAGCAGACGACTGATTGGCGTTCTTTCAGATGATCAATTCTCCTCCTGCAGCATCGTTTACTTCGAAGCGTGTTTCCAAGATGGCGTCCAATCAGTCACTGAACGTGAACCATCTGCTCAATTTCACTCTCCCTCCTAGGCAAACTCATGTTGCCCAAGGGCTGCCTAGGAGAGGCAGGAGGGCTGGGACACATCTTGGCGTGTGGAACAAGGAAAGTCAGTACGCACCGTCATAAACTCATTGGCCGAGTACTGATCTTATCATTTATAGAGTTTGTTAATGCACAGTACCGGTTCGTGATGAAACCCACAGGAGACTATACTGTACATTTTGCAGATCCAGACATGTACGCATTTGCTATTCCTTGTCGAATCTGTCCCCGACTTACTGAGTTCGGCAGCTTCTTTCAATGGCAGGACATTCTGCAAGTCATCATACCACGCTCCTCGATGTTGGCGTCTGCAAACGGCGAGCACATCAGTCAAGATGAAGGGCACACTATGTGTCCAATATGCCTCTCACCCCCAAACGCTCCTCGTATGACAAAATGCGGACATGCTAGTGCCATTTAATTTGTTGTGCCCACATCTCAAGTTCTTACTCCCATTGTAGATATTTTGTTTTCCTTGCATCCTGCATTATCTTAGCATCTCCGACAACAAATGGGCCAGTTGTCCCATTTGCACCGACTCGATCAGCGAGAAGCATCTCAAGGCTGTCAAGTGGTTTGATCTGACTACCAGGACCGGTGATGATTTTAAGGAACCACATGCCGAATCCTCATCTACTTTCTCTCTCGCGACGCCTGGTTTCGATCCCGCACTCGGCGAAGGATCATCACTAAATATGCGGCTGATGGAGCGGCCCTTGATCACCACGCTCGCGTTACCGCGGTCACCAACATGGCCGTCAGACCTTGTTTCACCTCACCGGGCTCCATTCCACTTCCTCCCGGACGTCTTCAACTATGCAAGATTTATGCTTGCTACCCCCAGCTATCTCATATCGGACCTCAATAATGACTTGGAGGAGTTACATGCCGAACACCGTACTCTGGCCGGCATGAATGACGATCTCGGAATATCTTTCGTCGATCGGGCAATTGAGAAACTGCGTCGCCAAATCGACGCTGCCGCTGCCTTGGAAACCCCTGCTTTCAAGGAAGCTGTCGACAAAGCATTGAGGGATCAGCGCGTGATTGAGGAGCGTGTTGGTCGTTTCCAACGTCACAATAAAGGCGAAGGCGTCAATTATTCGCAGCCTATGGAGATCCCCGAGGCTTTCCTGGCAGCGAGTTCCGCTGGATTTAGACACTCTGCTGGATCCACTTCGATCGCGTCCGTTAATTCCCACCACTCCCCTTCTCCGAGTCACAATGCTCACAAACGCCGTAACATCAATCCCCCCCCTCCAACGACATCGACCTACTACTTCTATCAAGCTGCTTCGGGACTTGCCATCTTTTTACACCCATTGGACATAAAGACTTTACTTTCCCATTTCAACGAGTATGCGTCCTTTCCGGACGCCATCACCGTACGCGTAGAAGCAGTCACCGAAGGGACTGTCAACGACGATCTGCGTAAGCGATGCAAATACCTTGGCCATATGCCCGAAGGCGCAGATGTTGTCTTCGTAGAGGCCGACCTTGAAACGGTCGTTGGCCAGGAGGGGTTAAAAAACTTTGAGGGAGCACTAAAACTGAGGCGGGCAAAACGGAAGGAGAAGGCGAGGAAAGATGACCGTGCGCGTACAAGGGCCGAAGAACGGGAGAGGGAGAAGGAGAAGATCGCTACCTCATGGAGTGATTCACGCCACATTGTAGTGCCTCCTCCGACAGAAATTCCTGAACCAGTGGAAGATATATCGCCATTGCCACCACCAGCACATCAAGGAGAGGTTCCAGGCGCGTGGGGAACGAGGAGTTTTGCTTCAGCTTTACATTCAACCCCTTCGCCTGGTTCTGGGCAACGTTCCGCAACGCGTGAGCCTGAAGACGAGTGGGATGTGGATACGGTCTGGCAAGAACTCGAGCAGAGAAGTGGAGGAGGACGTAGGAAGCGGAGCAACAAGCTTGTGTTGGGAGGTGCTCGTGGTCGTCGGCGGTGAATTCTGATAAGTATTTAGATAAGAAGAATATTTAATAATCATGAATCAATTCTGATCAATATACACTAGAGCAGAGTCAAGAACCTGAGATCGAAGGGAAGGACGAAGCTGCTTGCGCCGGTATAGAGATGATAGATAAACCAAAGAATGACAAGAGTACAGCGATAACAGCACAACCAGCACGCATGATAACAAGGGTGTAAATAATCCTATGATCTCGGGAAGATGTAAGGTGCATAGATGCGGGCGGTAAGTCATCGCTCTTAACATGGTCATGAGTGAAAGTCGAAAAGTAGCATCAGATAACCTGCAAGTAGTTAGATGGTGCAACTGGGTTTGGGCAAGAAAATTAGTTTGGGATTTCGACAGTGAAAGAAAGTGAACGCACTTCCTATTGTTCCATCTCCCTTCCTTGCTTGCCACCATTTTCCTTGTCTGTCAATGATCTCAAGCATCTCGCCCTTTACGAAAGATATCTCGTTCGGATCATCAGGAGATGCAGAGTCTGGGGGAAGAAATATATTAATAACAATTTATGGAATGGAATGACAGTACTTACAAGGATACAGAGCCTTCGCTTTATAAGCGAGAGAATCGGAAGGCAGCTCAGGCGTAGCGTCGCGTCCGGCAGTGGGAGACCCACTACTACTCAATCCAGCACCACCACCGGGAGCACTGCTGCCCATCAATGGTGAGCTTGGTCCAAGGTTTGCGTCACCGCCTGTGAGACCAGGAGTTGCAGCGGGTAGATTTCCTACGCTACCTCCGCCTGTGCCAACACCAAGGCTCATGGCTGCGGCGCCTCCATCGGCGCTTCCACCTCCAAAGCTGTGCTGACTCCTGATGGGGCCTCCGATACCACTGGCAGTTTTGGCATCGTAAGGCATGTCATGAGATCCGATTCCGCCACCCGACATGTAATTGGTAGCATATCCGTTGTTAGAGGTCATATTATGAACAGACTGTGCACGGTTTGCCCGACGACGGCGTGATGGCGGGGTGAGACCACCGGTTCCCATAAGATTGAAAACGTGGAACATTAGAGAGTCTTCCTCGGAAGTAAAGTACAAGACCCAAAGGATGTTGACCATGGCCAGAATGAGCCAACCGACGGACATGGCGTCGAGGGCGGGATTACCGGAGAAGATGCCTTCTTGAACACCTTGAACGGCAAAGACGATGGCGATAGCGCCAAAGATGGATATTTGGAAACGGTGCATCGCGATCGAGTCGCTCGCGAGTGTGTACAAGACACCGAGGATGAAAAAGAGCTGAAGGAAAATCGCGAACCAAAGAGGGCCAGGTGTGCCATTCTGGTCTGCAACGATGGTGGATTGTGGTGAGTGTGAATTAGGCTAGGAAGACGATTGGAGCATACTAGTAGCGGCTGAAACTACGGCTTGTGAGATGAATGCGATAAACCATGAAGCCTGGAGTCGAACGGTGATAAGTGGAGAGGGAAAGCGGAGGAAGAGATTGAAAGACATACGACAGCCAAGATGGATGTGAAGAGAAAGAGATAATGGGTGAGAATTGGGGTGATATCGAGGCCTTCATTGCCGCGCGGAGGCATGGCTGAGGTTAATGATTATGTGTACGACGGTTGGTGAGAGCGTTTGAGTTTTGTAATCCAAACTTGGCAAGAATGTTTCACGTGGCCCGCAGTTCACACGTTGTCCTCACCAGACTAACAAATGGGCTAGAAAATGATCATATTCCGAGCGTTCGCGTGATGGCGGACACGGTACGATTCGCGGAGGCTACTGGCCCTTCCGTGTGCCATCATTGAAAATGACAACGAAGAGGGTTGCTCCCTTGGGAATGCACGTGATCTTTATAGATAAGATAAGGCTTATCGGCACGTGCCTTGCACAGTTCCGAGCGGCAACACCAAGCCATTATCAAGTCAAGTTAGAGCGCTGCCATGGATGCTAGTGGCAGTTTTCCCAAGTTGACACCTGTCCTCTTGCCAAGGCCCTCGTCCCAGCCCTCGCCAGAAAAAACCACTGAAATTTCCCCGGCTTTGTCCAGATCCAGATCTGCTCTCCCCGAGCGCTCGCGGGACACAATAACACCCGAACCCAAACCCGAGCCTTTCACAGCCTTGGGAGGTGAAGGTACAGAAATTCCATCCTCAGATTCGCTCTCATACATTAGCCTTCCAGAAGGTGACCCCGTCAATATGCACACCACCTTGTATACGCCCAACGTCAACCCACTTTCTTCGGCACCACTGACTCCGAGACCTTATGGCGACACTGCCACCGGAATGCACAATTCTCATGAGATCGGTAGACCATTGAATGTCACCGACGCACTCAGTTATCTGGATGCCGTCAAGGTTCAATTTCAGGATAAGCCCGACGTGTATAACCACTTTTTGGACATCATGAAAGACTTTAAAAGTCAAGTGTGAGTTGGTTTCATCCATGAAAGAGAACATTGTAGGACGGAATAATCATCCTCCCCATTGTTCTAAACTGGCACACTCAACGCCACTCGTTTGCCTCCACACTCTTCACCGTTTATTGACAATTCAGCCACAGGATTGATACTCCGGGGGTTATAGACCGTGTCTCTATGTTATTCCACGGAAATCCAGGGCTTATCCAGGGCTTCAACACTTTCCTCCCCTTTGGCTATCGCATCGACATTTCAGCCGATCCCCACGATCCAAATACAATAACCGTCACAACACCGATGGGTACAAGCACTCAAAGTACCAACACCTTTGTTCGGCATTCAAGTGAAGTCGCCCCGTTTACCCCATCCATTGTTCCGCATCCCACAGCATATATATCTGGTATTTCGCCGCTCGCAGGTGATTCATCTTCAATAGCACCCCACGCCTTTCAATTGACACACGGCCAACTACCCTTTGACGCTACCTACTCTCCCGGCTTACCAACCACAGCTGCAGCGTCATTCTTAGGGAACCTGATCAACAGGAATCCTGTCGAGTCACAGCCTCAAGGTCAATTTAACCACGCGATACAGTATCTCAACAAGATCAAAGCGCGGTATTCTGACGATTCTAATAAGTACAAGCAATTCCTCGATATCCTTCAGACGTACCAGAAGGAGCAGAGACACTTGCACGATGTCAGTAGGATATCCTCATGTGTTTTCGGTCTCCTGTCCTGCTCACTATGTTATTCCAGTCACAGGTATACGTGCAGGTCCAGTGCCTTTTCAAAGACGCTCCCGATTTATTGAGTGAGTTCAGGAATTTCCTTCCGGATTCTAGTTTCGGCCCTAGCGGAGGGGTAGGTATAGTACCTCAGCAACTAGCTGGATCTTCATCGTGGGGTCAACCAGACATATCTGCTGAAAAGGCTGGTAAAAGAGTACCTTCGAATTCTCGGAGAAAGAGACGTCCTGCGGAACGAGACCTCACTCCTGCACCCCCAACCAGAGCTCCATCCAACCGGGTAGGTTTTTATATATTTGCTTATGCTCACGTATTTATTCCCGATCGTACCCAATCAGTCCAAAAGAGCGAAGCATCATCATAAACCAGAACCTCAAAGTCCACCCTTCTCTCCTCATCAACGCCCACTTTCGCCTGACGATCATCCACACCCTCACGGCCACTCTATGCAGACCCATTACACTCAGCCCCTCTATCCACGCAGCGTGTATCCTTCTGTCCCTTCTTTCCACCATGCTGCGGGACATTCGGACGAACTCTTGTTCTTCGATCGCGCGAAGAAGGCTCTCGAAAATCGGGAAACCTACGACGAGTTCTTGAAACTGCTCACCCTGTTTTCAAAAGACATCATCGATGCGACGGTGTTGATGCGGGCAGCAGAATCGTTCTTGGGTGACGGCGACCTGATGGCCGAGTTCCGGGAACTTATGGGATATGATAATAGACTGGATGGTGTCGAGTATGGGCCGACAGGGAGCATTAGAATTGATCCTTCGGACATGATAACTGCGTTGCCAGTTGATGACGGAGAAGGACCTAGTTATCGCCGACTACCTGATAGTGTGAGTGGAGCCTGCCGCAGAGTACTATAGATGTTTCCCCGACTGAATCTTTTGAACAGGAAAAGATGCTCGCATGTTCTGGCCAGGACTCACACTGCCGGTCGGTTCTTAATCACGACTGGGTTTCTCATCCAGCATGGGCGACCGAAGAGGCTGGTTTCGTTGCGCACAAGAAAAACTCTTTTGAAGAAATACTACATAAATGCGAAGAAGAGCGACACGAATTCCACGTCCAAATCGAAGCCCTAAATCAAACACTCTCGGTCCTTGAACCTATCCAAACACGGCTGCATGATATGACGACCGAAGAACGGGCCGAATTCAAGCTCAATGCTGATTTCGGAGGACGGCATAAATCCATATACCACCGAGTGATCAAGAAAATTTACGGACGGGAAGCTGGGATGGAAGTGATTCAAGCTCTCCAAGATTGTCCCAGCGTTGCCCTTCCGGTCGTGCTCGCGCGGCTGAAACAAAGGGATCGCGAATGGAGACAGGCGAAGCGGGATTTGGCCCGGACTTGGAGGGAGATAGAGGCGAAAAATTTCTACAAGTCTCTAGACCACCAAGGGATCAGCTTCAAAGCGAACGATAAAAAGAACATCACGGCGAAACACTTTATGGCCGATATCGAATCTATCAAAGCCGAACAATTGCGAGAAAGAGAGGGGAATAACGTGTCCGCTCGTTTTCATGGATCGGTAGGATTTCAACTCGAGTACTCTTTCCAGGACACCTCGGTTCTGCACGATTTGCTCAAGTTGGTGTATTCTTTCCTCGATCATTCCCAGATGCAATACAGCCCGCAGGAACGACGGAGTGTCGAAAAATTCCTGCGATCTTTCATCCCTCTTCTTTGCATGTGTCCAGCAGCCGAATTCAACGCCGGGTGTGGTTCCTTGGACGGTGTCCATGATGATAGCGAGTCCATCGGAATTGACAGCCAGAGGAGCGGCCGGCGGTCAACAGGAGGCGCGCACTCGAGTGGGGTAACGGCCAGCGTTCTTAGGAAAAAGCTTCTAAAAACTGTCCAAGAAAAACGGGGCCAGAAAGAGGGCGGTGCGTCGGTGGGAGGATCGCGGGTGGGATCCCCGACGCCTGGAAACGGGTCGCCGCATGCCTCCAACGCAGAGGGTGTCGATAAAGCGTTGTCTGCTCAGACCGAGGCGGACGATGTGTGGATTCGGGAAACTCTGACTCATATCGCCAGACTACCCTGTTCAGGTTCAGAAAGACGACCTCTGTTTGCTAATACGACGTTTTACACGTTGTTGCGGTTGCTTCAGGTAAGGTTTAATATGAACTGAGGAAGGCAATGCAGCTGACGGAAACTCTGACAGCTGCTTTATTCTCGTCTACTGATGTGCAAGGAAATTGGAGCAAAGTCTGCGGCCGAAAAGCATGCTTCATTTGCGGATAACCCGATCTCAGCAGAACTGGGGTTGGTGGACCCGAATGGACCATCGGCCGTGCTCGCCCAGGCGATGAGTGACCAGAGGGCGGCAGAGGGAGCGAACGTGACCTACACGTATCTTCTCGATGCTTGTGAGAAGGTGTTCGACAACGAACTTGACCAAACGACGTTCGAGGAGCACATGAGGTGGTTCTTTACAACTAAAGTGGGTACCAGAGAATACCAAAATTGGATGGATCTGATTGATTGGTTTGAAGGCGTATCATGTGTTTACGCTGGACAAGGTGATTACAGCGCTGGTCAAGCAGGTAAGTATTCTGTGTGTGAGGAGGTGTGCTGTGTGATTTTGAACATGATACAGGTGCAAACGATACTGTCGGACCACAAGTGTCAAGAATTCCTGTTTCTGATGCAGAACAGTCGGAATATGGAAAGAGTCGGGAATCGGGATATCATCCGCTATCGCCGGGAGGCTGAGGGAATTGTGGGAGCGGAGGATCCGATATACAGGCTAGAATGGGTGGGTTCTGAGCGGTGTGTTGGGAAGAGTTACTGAAAAGGTATTCTAGGAGCAAGAATCGAAAGTGCTACGGATTGGGTTAGTGGGAGAAGATGATCCGAGCGTGGAGGGAGATGGCACTGCTATAAGCCGGTGGCAGGAGTACGTGGACACGTATGTGATGGAACATGCGACGGAGTGGATGCCGAGAAGCGAGAAGGAGAGAAGGCGGCCAGGTGTATTCCTCCGACGGTGAGTGGTCGTGTGCGGCGAGCGTGCGGATGATCTTACGTGAGGGGGAAGCAGATGCCGGAGCGAAACTCAAACGGCGGCGACGAGGCAAGGAAAGATGGCGATAAGGATCAGTTTTGGTACATACAAGCTGTTCTACGAGGAAAAGTCAGAAGAGGTGATATGGAGGAAATGGGAGAAGGAGGAAGAAGAGCGGCTTGAGGAGAGGGCTAAAGCTCGGGAGGAGGAAAGGTTGAAGAGATTCGCTCTAATCTGAGATCCAACTTTATTCCTTTCGTTAGCGCTCGTCGTCGAGCACGTTGACCAGCCAATTTTCTCCTTTATTTTTTGTCGTCGGTCCTGTCGTCGAGCAACCAATCTGAAGCGTTAAAACCCAATTTTGTCTTGGCGCGCTTGACCGTTTCGGAAGGCCAAGACATGGCGTATTCGATTGCTAATACCGGCTCCCGCAGAAACCGTTCCTCCTCTTCCTCCTCTGCCCTCTTTCATCTCGTCGTAATACTCGCATCCTCAGCCCGTGGATCTCACATCCCAGACGACCCTCTCGTCCTAAAATTTACAAGCCCAACCCAAGCCATTCCTTCCCGCCTACGTTCTTTCAGACGCAACATTCCGGACAAGTACGACCAGGATTCGGACGGTGTCTGGCGCCAAGCAGACGAATACACTCTCTACGGTTCCACCATTAGCCCGGTGAGCACCCCCACTCCATACTCCTCTCACTCAAACCAATCGATCCGCTCCAGACTTGCCAGCCCACCACGGTGACCCCTCTCGATACAGATGAACTCACTCAATCGCTCTCCACATCCACACCCACACCCACACCCGATATTCTCGACTCCCTACCCCTCGGTTGGAAGCCGTCCACGGTCAACCACAAAACACGCACAGCCGTGATAATCGCCTTGTCCCTTGCCCTCGCCCTCTTCATTTGCTCCCTCATGGCCGGCTGCGTCGTCTGGCGGAAAAACAAACTCCAGTTTTTCAAAAAAAAGGACGAGGAAATGAAGTTGAGACGCCGCCGCCGACCTCCCCCTCAAGACAACACCACCCTTCTACACAGAGAGGTCAAGGCCAATCAACGCTTGTGGGACAGGGCAACCGCCAAATGGAAAGCAAACGCTCGCTACATGGCTTGGCAGAGGAGAGGGAAACGCATAACTCCCAAACAGCCTTCTGTTCAGAATCCTCCAGACCCTCCACCCTCCGCGTCTGGCTTGTCGTCCTCGACAACCCACAACATCACCACTCGTCTGCGCACTAGATCCCCATCTGTGTCATCCACTTCGTTCTTGTCCACGAGTCCCCGCCCAAGTACTTCATCCACACCACCAAATGCCGCATTAAATAACACCCCAGTCCACCCCTCACTTCCAACCTACCAAAGGGCCACCCGATTACCACCCCCAATACATATACCTCTTCAACCCGTCGCCTCTTCGTCCATCTTGATCGCAACCGCCTCAGGCGATGACGCACCCCCTTACCATACCGCTCACGTTGCCACAGACGATAAAACCGTTCTCGCCCAAATGGCCAATCTGGCCAGCGCCCCACCTCCAGGGTGCAACGCTGACGGACAGGAGTCAGCTCCCATCTGGCATGACGAGCCGGATGGTGTCGTGGAGGCGTCTTCCCTTCCGAAACACCCGCCACCACCGTTTCTGCCACCACCATCTAGACAGAAAATGGCTGCGGGCCCATCTTATGATAATCATACATATTTTCTCGAGGATCTCGAGTATTCCGAGCCCGCACCTGGGCCCTCCGCGCCACCCTTCGATGAAGGCTGCCCTGGAGGGCCACCGCCCGACGTATCACCTTCCGCACCACTTCTCGACGACGCAAACGAGGATCCTGGTGTACGGGGCGGAGAACCTGAAGAGTTGGGAACAGTGCACGATCATGACCCAAACAACGATCCAACGCAATCGGACCCTTTGAGTACTTGGGGAGTAAATTCGTCAACATCTTGTGCCATCAATCATACACTTCCTTGCTATCATCCATAGCCTTTCTGCGACTATCGTCCGAGGGACATTATTTGGTTTGTAGTAAGATCATCTTGGTAATTACTGTAGTTTTTCGGGATCTTGAGAATGCTATGTTTTGGTCGCTCTTGCTCTTGCTCTTGCTCTCGCACGTGCCACATTCCACCCTTTCTCTGTTGCAATGGGAAAGGCACAAAAGAAACGTGCCATGCGTAGGCACAATCCTGTACGCGTTCCCGACTCTCACCTACCGAGAGGTCTCGCGTCGGCGTCGGCCTCTTCCTCAAAAAATGAAGAAATTCTACCGATCATTCAAAAGGTCAAATCATAACCATTCCAGTCCCTCTCACTCACGGAGGTTTGCTAGATGGCTAGTCTGGATGTAACCGAGCGCAAATGGGCCTGCGCTGCGGTATCAAATCTTATCCAGAACGACCCATCAACGCGCAGATTGCTCCAAGGAAAGAACGTTATTGGTGCGTTGATCGCCCGTCTCACAGACAGCGAGGAGGAAGTCGTCCTCGAGGCGATTGGATCCCTCCGGTAGGGCGGAGTCATCATCTATGTGCATTCTCAAGTCACGATTTTGGGCAGAAATTTGTGCATCGATGGAGGGTACGAGATCTGTGCCGAAATGTACAACAAAAACATCTTGGCCCCATTGAAAATGTTCATTCCCAAGGAAGAGCGATTTCTTTTATGTTTCGATCAAAGGCTGACTTGCGATCGTTTCAGATATCTACTACGCTGGCGCAATATCTGGAGTCGCCCAAGAACACTCCGGAAAATGCCAAAAAACTGGTGTACGAGTTCGCAGATAATGTCATCACCACCATTTGGTGTTTATCGTGAGTCGAGCCTTCGTCCCGAACGGTTTCGTTCAAGACCGGGTGCTAAAAATGACCAGGGAGACTTCGAACAAGGCACTCAATGCAATCAATCAAATGAACTTGACTCCATTCTTGATGTCCTTTCTTGCATCGCGCGACCACCTCCCACTATCCACGGTTACAGCCGCAGGTACATCCATCCAAAGCTGGGCGCGTTGCTTACTCACATATCAACTTTTAGCCCATTGCCTCTATGTCTTGACGGACGATAATCCACCGGCCATTAACGAGATTCGGTCCAACGCGCAATATAGCTCGTGTTTGCTCTCCATCGTCCGACCAAATGAAAGCAACGTGACAAAAGACTCGCCCGACCAAACCATAGCTACCTTGAACGTACTTGTTTGTGGTGTGTTCGTTTTTCTTAAACTCGTTTCGCAAAATCTTTTACGCCTGATAGGCACTCTACGCAATATTTCGCCACTTCCGCCGCCTTGCATTGCGTCATTCGCCAACGTCGATACGGATATTGTGCTGCCTTTGCTTCAGCCGCTTATTTTTGCCACATCGTTGCCCGAAGCATCGAACACGGCACAACATCTTTTATTTCGCGAAGTAGCGCTCTTCGCATGATCTCATGTCCCTCATAGGATTTACTGGGCTATGTAGGCTTCAGAACCACCCATCGAAAATTTGTCATTACAACACACCCCCAAGTCGGACAACAAGACCACCGTGGAAATTGAACTAGACCAGCTGGAGAACAAGCTGAGAACCGTTCAGCTTGCCCTCGAAATCCTGACGGGGGTATGTGCCACTCTCCCAGACCCCGAACCCGATATAGCGGTAGGTGAAAATGCCACCCGTGACGCTGATCAAGGTGAGTGCGTTTTCTCACCAAGGAACTATAACCGCTGAAGACTCCGCAGAGGTTGGTGATAACTCGGATGATGCACTTGACATCGAGATGGCTGTTGTCGATGACCCCCCACCGACAAAGGCCCAAACGCCGTCCTCCACTTCTTTCTTGTTCGGATTAGTGCAGCCCCTGCTCGCCCTGATTCACCCAACCTCACTCTCCTTTCCACCGTTCGCATCTCCCTCTCCTCATCCGCCTACGACATCCGCCCTGAGCGCCATCCACATTTGTGCACTTGAATGTCTGAACAACATCTTCCTTTCTTTAGGCGCCTCTCAAAATCCTGGCGCTGTGGCAGCCGACAAGGAAGCAGGCAGAAAAGTGTGGGACGAGATTTGGGTGGTTCTAGGTACCGTCGGGACGGAGTTTGGTCCAGGGCAGGAAAGACGACGAGAAATATGGGAAAATGCTGTGGGCGTCCTTTGGGGGATCGGAAATGTGTGGAAGGGTTCCCTCGTAGGTCATTCCATATCCACAAAAAAACGGGCCGTCGTCGTTGTTCATTTCGTCCACCACCTCCGAATATAGTTGCCCGTGGCGGAACAAGTCAAGCTTTTGATGCAATTTTGCGATACGACCGGCGATCCCCATGTCCGAATCAGGTGCATCGGGACTCTCGAATGCCTAGCGCAGCACCCCGATTCGTTGGAGGCTAACCGAGTACGTTGGGTTAATGAGAAACGAGGGTCTTGCCTTACCGACTTGGATTTTCTGTTTTCAGACGATCGCCGACTACCTGCTTTCCATTCTACCTTCTTCGACGGGAACTTCCTCCGCTGGCACAGAGCCACTCATACAAGTTGTATCCGCGGTCATCGACATATATTCGGACGAGAACATGCCTTACGACATCAACTTTAGACAAGGAGGGTATTTGGGTAAACTTTCTGCCAGCGTTGATGGGCTGAAAAAGGCAGTCCGGGCGATTGATAAACGGAAGGAAGGTGGGAGCTTGTTAAGGAAAAGAGGGGAGGAAGTGTATGAGAATTTGATCGCGTTTATACAATATCGCAAGGATCTAGGGCTTGAAATTTGAGGTAAGGTTGGTGGCGATAGCGACTGATTGTTTTTTTGGTGGCATACGAGATTCAGTCTAGGCATTTTCTCATTCGATACATTCACCAAAAAATTCCAATTGATTATCACATACTCGAGATAGTTTTGTAGAAGAAGGCAAAGAGTACCAGACAGGCTGAGATCAACCTCAAGAGCATTGCTTTGCCAAAAATCTCGATACAGGTATTACATGACAAGAGGGGAATCTGTTGCACGATTGTTGTGAAGAGGTAATGGTGCTTACAATGGTGCAAGGGAGCGACACGAAGTTGTACACGAAGATACAACTTAAAGTGTCAGTGTGTGGCGTTGGTGGTCAAGCTGATTTTTTAGAGGGGGTCTGGCAAAGAGGTTGAGAATTGATGCGTGCAGCGATTGCCTATTCTTTGAGCTAGGGAACATGGAATTGGGGGTGAACTGCAATCGTTTGGCCGAGTCTGTTGGATGAGCCAGGAAAACATAATGACGGTTATCGAATCCACACGAAGGGTGAGTGGGATGGTGCAAGTAGAGTTTCAAGGGTGTTTTTTATTTTCGATGGAAAATGAAAGACGTAAGCTGGTTTTGACTGGATGTGTTTTCGAAACCTTCTTCGAAAACACTGGGCTAGTGCGACATCACAGCCATTTTTGAATATTGGGTATGCGCTCGATGATGACTTCCGCGAGTAAATCAAGATTGCTCCAAGAAGTCAATGGCTGGATGGTGAGATGGCATAGTGCCCATTGATCGTAAACACGTCTTTGCATCTCGGTGTGAAAGTTATCAATGAAACGCGGCACCTGAGTTGGATCAATGTCGTAGGGGACTTTGTAAGGATGAGAGCGGGATTTACGAGGCTTGATAAATGGGGCTCTGAGCGTAAGCGTCTCAAGGCCAGGAACTGAAGACGCTAGCAGATCTATGAGTTCAGGACTGAGCACATCGACGGCAAGTACAAGCTCTTTGAGTCCTGTACTCGGAGAACGATGAGAGAAGGATGATACAACGGTCGCCACTTGTTCATAAGTGAGTGTGCCATTGGGGGAAAATGTATCAAGGGACAGCGTTGTCAACGTGTCCGAAAAATTGGGGATAACACTCAGGATGACGTCTTTCAAGATTGGTACTTCGACTCCAGAAACAGGTTCGTTGGAAATGTGCAAGGCGACCAAGGATGGGAGCGAAACATTGAACCACGTTCGGAGGAGTGGTTCTAACACTTCGAGGGGAAAATCGTGGACATATGGGTTAGATATACCTGAAAGTGTGACGGTGAAGGACTTCAGGGTGCGGGCATGATTTTTGAGAAAGTGTGTGATGACTGCTGGGGCTGATGTTTGAATATGGGTGTCAGAGATGGCACCAAAGCTGAGATGAAGCTGTTCAAGTTTTGGGAAATATTCTAAGGCATCCAGCAAAAACGACACATCCATCAGAGTCCGGAAGTAAAGTTGTGAGACCGTCAAGAATGAGAGAGATCGAAGGGTGAGACAGTGGTGGTTCAGGAAAGACGTCGTTGTTGTAGAAGGCACCTCGGTATTGACCTTGCGAGATAGAGGATCCAGTGTCACAGATACTTCGTCGAGGGCAGGAAAACGGGTAAAGTCTGATTGGGGAAACAGCCGGAGCCCTTCAGGGGATGAATCCCAATTGAGGGTGCGTAGATTTGATCCTAGGGACAGCCATAAATGTTCGAACACAGGTACAGAATTGGGATGGCATTCGGCATCCCAACGGAGATCATACGCGGTGGCAGCATGGAAGGCAGTGATGGCTTCAGTCAAAGCCTGTAAAAGCTCGTTGAAAGCGTCGCGATAAATGCGGGAAATACGACTTGATCGTCGGGAACCAGCCGGGGGATCATACGTTTTTGTCAGCCCATGCTTGTCTTGGTGCGTGAAATAGCGATCAAAGTACGCGAATTCGATAATGACACAGCGAACGCGTTTCGCGACGTAAGCTTGCCTAACGGAAACTACCCAGTCAAGAGGGAGACACATCTCAGCGTCGACGACTATACCTCAAATGTGGTAATCTCAGGAGAGTCCTGGTCACCCCCATAGGATTGAGTGGGCGATCGACAAGTTTTACTGTTCGGTAACGTTGTTCCATTGCAGCCTGGAAGAAGGCACTGTTGATGGTGAGAAACACCTGCAGATCAGGTAGGAATTGAGCAATGAGTCTCCATATTTCTGGTGGCATATACGGCGTCATGTTTCTGGCGATGGACGTCGTGAGTGAGGAGCAAATGCACACTATGACCAAGCCCACCCCAAACCCTTTAGAAATACTTAGTGGAGTGGTACTGTCAGGGGGGCACAGAAACATGAATTCAACGGCAGAATAGATTATTCGCCATTGTGAGGATAATAGCTGGTGACAAGTAGGTCGAAGAAGTATGGATTCTTATTATAGTATTGCCACTCGCAGTGTATCTACTCGTAATGGATATCAAGAAATAAAAGCAGGACAAAGTAACAAAGGTGTTCTGGCTGGTTGCATGATCCGAAAAATGGGCCTTGTACATCACTGGGTATAATGCAAGGGAGCGAGAGGAAGTTGCACACGGTATGTGGTATTAGTGGTCAAGCTGATTTCTAGGAGGGGTCTGGCACAAATAGGGATGGGGTTGTCGAAAACGAACGTTGTGGAGAATTAATGCGTGTGGAGAATTCGGAATGCCTTGCTCTTCGAGTTTGAGAACGCATTACGAACGACATTAAAAGCAAACTGCAGCCGTATACTTTGGTAGAGTCTGTTTGATGGGTTTGGGAACCTGAGGGAGGTTGTTGAAGGGTAACTGGAGCGGTGTACATAGAATCTTATTGCCAACAACTTTTCATGTTGGCGACAAGATTCTATGTTTTTGTAAAACGAAAGACGTGAATTGGTTTCGGTTGTCGAAATGACTGGGTGAGCGCAATCACCGCCATTTCTGAATGTTGGGTATGCGCTCGGTGATGATTTCTGCAAGTAAATCGAGGTTCTTCCAAGAAGGCAGCGGGTGGATGGCGAGATGGCAGAGTGCCCATTGGTCGTATACTCGTTTCTGCATCTCAGCGCGAAGCTGATAGAAAACACGTGGCAGGCGATTTCGATCGATATGGGAGGGGACTTTGTAAGAACGGGAACGAGGCTTGAGAGACAGGGCCCTGAGTGTGAGTGTCTCAAGGCCAGGAACCGAAGACGCTAGCAGATCTATGAGTTTAGGACTGAGCACATCGACGGCAAGCACAAGCTCTTTTAGTCCTGTATCCGGAGATCGATGAGAAAAGGCTGACACAATGGTCGAAACTTGTTCATAAGTGAATGTGCCGTTGGGGGAAAATGTATTGAGGGACAGCGTTATCAATGTGTCCGAAAAGTTGGGGATAATACTCAGGATGATGTCTTTCAAGATTGGCACATCCTCTCCAGGAACACATTCAATTGAAATGTGCAAGGCGACCAAGGATGGGAGCGAAACATTGAACCATGTTCGGAGGACTTGTTTCAGCTTTTCAAGAGGAAAATCGTCGATATATGGTTCAGAGACGGCTGAAAGTGTGACGGTGAAGGACTTCAGGGTACTGGCATGATTATTAAGAAAGCGTGTGATGGCTGCTGGAGCTGATGTTTGAATATGGGTGTCAGAGACGATACCAAAGCTGAGATGAAGTCGTTCAAGTTTTGGGAAATACTCTAAAGCATCCAGCAAAAGTGATGCATCCATCAGAGTCCTTGAACAAAGCTCAGAGACCATTAAGAATGAGAGAGATCGAAGGGTGAGACAGTGATGGTTCAAGAAAGATGCTATCGTTGTAGAATGTTCTTGGGTATCGACCTTGTGAGATAGAGGATCCAGTGTGACAAATACTTCATCAAGGGCGTGAAAACGGGTAAAGTTTGATCGGGGAAACAACTGGAGACCTTCAGGGGAAGAATCCCATTTGAGGGTGCGTAGATTTGATCCTAGGGACAGCCATAACTGTTCAAATGCAGGTACAGAATTGGGATGGCATCTGCTACCCCAATGGAGATCATACACAGTGGCAGTATGGAAAGAAGTGATGGCATCGGTCAGAGCTTGCAAAAGCTCATCGAAAGGGTCGCAATAAGTGTTCAGGTTGCAGGAACCGGAGGCTGCGGCTGGTGGATCATGTGTTTCTGTCAGCCAATGCCGCTTGTTTGCGTCAAAGGCATAGCGAACCATGGACGCGGAGAGATCAAAGTGCGTGAATTCGATAATGACATAGCGAACGCGTCTCGAGACGTAAGCTTGCCTAATGGAAACTACCCAGTCAAGACGGAGACACCTCTCAGCATGGACAACTATACCTCAAATGTGATAGCCTAAGGAGAGTCCTGGCCATCCCCATAGAATTGAGTGGTCGATCGACAAGATCTACCACCCGGTAACGTCGGTCCATCGCGGCTTGGAAGAAGGCGCTATTGATAGTGAGGAACATTTGCAGATCGGGTAGGGATTGAGCAATGAGTCTCCATATTTCTGGTGGCATATATGGCGTCATGTTTCTGGTAATAGCCATCGTGAGTGAGGAGCAAATGCACACTATGATAAAAGCCCACCTCAAACCTTTTAGAAGTACTTAGTACCAGGAATGCAGAGTGGCGACCTCAACAGGTGAATGTGCTTTGTCGGTGTTGTCCCACACGTTTGCACAAAGAGCTTGTGTAATCTTGAACTGAGTGTTCTAGCTCGTACGTGCAACCTACTCTGTCACATCTTCCGCAACCACTGGTATCCCAGACACTCAAAGGATTCTAGCCAAACGCACATCAGTCATGGATACCGGGATGTCTGGCGATATGGAGAAAGAGGATAACAAATGCCAAAACAGAGTCTTCATCGTCGGCCCAGCGCACGTAGAGGAGGAAGACAAGCCACGCTCTAAGCGTCAATTTTGGTCTGAGAACCGCAAAACCAAACTTTTCGAGTGGTTACTTGATTCCGATATGTTCGAGAATCTTAAGAAACACCCAGACAAGGTTTATAAAAGAGTAAGTTCGGCATTTATTCATGCACCACCGTCGTTGACCTTTTGGTGAGGCCGCGAGGGAGCTTTCAATGGTATATACACCCCCGATGCGATCAAGAGCCAGTATTCCTGATCATTATACGTATCGGCTCATTTTATGAGTTTGGACGGTGGCAACAACGACATTAATGACACAAGGAGAACTATTACTGATCTCGAGTCTCGTCTCAAGCATGCCAGTGCTACGGGAATCGATGTTCCAGGACTCACCGCAAACGCTATCGATGCTTGGTTCCGTAATGGTTGGTATAAACTCTTTGATGCTAGGTAGGCAGTTTGTTATCGCACAATCCCAACCACAGTCAGATCTATATGATTTAGGCATGCTGTCAGTCGCAAGGCTAATCAGGAGGTTGTCTGTTATTCGAGCCTCACTGCAGATGACGAGGTCATCAGCAATGCTGATTCTGATCTTCATCCCATTTGCACCAAGGGCCCGAAGATATCCCATCCTCGCCAAAGCTTTTGAAGTCAATCACCTCTTTCTTTCTGGGGTCGGAGACTACCCGAAAACCTAGGAGAGTAGGTTGGATGAGAAGGGATCTTCGATTTCACATGAGATTTGCAGACGCAAGCGATCAGCTCAAAGGAGCAGCAGAACAATATTTAATCTTCAAAGGTTTGTGCTGGATAATATTTGCGTAAATAAGGCCACTCAGGGCTATGCTCAGTGGATAGGTGAAATTAAACGACACCGCTGTGGAAATGAGATGACAGACGGTGACTGGCTGTTGCATGAACCAAGAGACAGATTATCTTACGTGGATAAGGATACTTTGAGTCGGGGAAACCGATGAAGGTTATTGAATCCATGCGAAGGGGCAGGGTGCAGATAAGATCTTGTCCCCAACAGCCTTTCATGTTTTGTTTTTTTTCCGGTGTAGAACGAAAGATGTACATTGGTTTCAGTTGAACGTGATTCAAAACGGTTATCGAAATGACTGGGTAAGCACGCAATAGGGTGCTGGCATGATTGTTGAGAAAGCGTGTGATGGCTGCTGGAGATGATGTTTGAATATGGGTGTCAGAGATGACACCAAAGTTGATATGAAGCTGTTCAAGTTTTGGGAAATATTCTAAGGCCTCCAGCAAAAGCGACACGTCCATCAGAGTCTCGGAATAAAGCTTGGAGACCGTTAAGAATGAGAGGGATCGAAGGGTGAGACGATGATGATGGTTCAAGAAAGGCGCCATTGTCGCAGAATCTTCCTCAGTACCGACCCCCGTGAGATAGAGGATCGAGTATCATAGATAGTTCTTCGAGGCCGTGAAAACGGGTAACTTGTGACTTTGTAATCAACTGGAGCCCTCGAGCGGAAGATACCCATTGGAGCACGCGCAGATTTGACCCCAGGGACAGCCATAAAAGTTTAAATACAGGTATAAAATTTGAATGAGTTTCGATCTTCCAACGGAGATCATACATGGTGGCGGCATGGAAAGCAGTGATGGTATCAGTCAGAGCTTGCAAAAGCTCGTTGAGAGGGTGGCGATCAGTATTCAGGGTGCAGGAAGTACGGCTCGATGGTTGGGAAGTGGAGGCCACATTTGGTGGATCATATGTTTTTGTCAGCTCGAAATGGCGAATGCGTCTCGCGATGTAAGGTTGCCTAAAGGCCAGTCAATGCGGAGACACATCCTAGGGTTTATACCTCAAATGTGCTAACCAAGGGAGAGTCCTGGTCGTCCCCCGATAATCCGGCGGGCGATCGACAAGTTTTACAATCCGGTAACGTTGGTCCATCGCAGCCTGGTGAGAAACATCTGCAAATCGGGTAGGAATTGAGTGATGAGTCTCCATATCTCTGGTGGCATAAACGGCATGTTTCTGGTTATAGTTTGAGTGAGGAGCATATGCACGCTATGATCAAGCCCACCTCAAACCCTTTAGGGATACTTGATTTAGTCAGTGCCAGAGATGAGCGGTGGCGGCAAGGTTGTATGAGTCATGGGGATGAGCGGTCCTTTATTTACCCTTGATACGATGCTTGGACATGAAACTGATTGGCCAAGTGCCCTGTGCCGGTGATACATTGTCCGGTGGTGTGCGTGGTGTGTGCCACTGGGTGTGTTGACCTTTAGGTATGCGTGAAATAATCCCGTCTCCATCAATGATCAGATACAAGGAGATGGGATGACGCAAAGTCACCGATGGGGATACCAGTGATCTTGAAATTGGGATATCGACTGACGGAGTAATCTGCCTGGAAAAGCGAATCGTTGACATCCTGGGATAGGTCTAGACCTCCAACAAGCTTCAAGGGAACTTTCTATCCCGCACGTTATCGAACTTGTCCCACAGCTGGAACTCCGGAAGAAGACCGTCGGACTTGCCATCCACTCGCGTGACTTGCTTCCGAGCTCTCGGGGACGGGGCCGGAGATAGGCCGATTTCCAAAGCAAAATGAATATTTACACCTGGGATGC
Organism: Porpolomopsis calyptriformis; assembly: GCA_951640195.1. Lineage (NCBI taxonomy): Eukaryota > Fungi > Basidiomycota > Agaricomycetes > Agaricales > Hygrophoraceae > Porpolomopsis > Porpolomopsis calyptriformis. The sequence continues at coordinate 2,727,399 of OX621164.1, forward strand.
CGTGAGTTGAGAAGAGACGGAAATACCGTCTATTGACGGTCCTTTTCTGGCTCATCTCCACCACGCTTCTATGGATCGATCCATACGACGACCGCTTCAGGAAGGACCGGGCACCGAAGGGGCACCTTATACCCCGCGGAAAAATTCAAATTTTTCAAACATTTCGTCTTACGTTTGGCTTGGATGTCAACTGGGTGAAATTTGAATAAATATGATGGTCTCTAGGGTGGACCTGAATCGATTCACGATGTCGATGCTACACATTAAATTGAAACTATGCATGAATACCGCAGCACACACTAGACGAGGGCCTCGCCGACGGTAAAGTGAACGTGGTCACCTTCGCCCAAGGTCAATCGCACTGGCAGGCGTGGGTCGATACGAACGGGCGCGTTACTGCCAATGTAAAAGTCACCGCGGCTGAAATTGCGGGTGATGGCTGCGGCCTCCTCTTCTGTCAAATTTCGTGGCCGTTTGTTGGGTCGAAATGTGGAGGTTGACGCGCCAGTAAACGTTCCGTTGTAGTCGTAATATTGTTGGTGTGAGAGATTGGGTTGGACAGCATGCGTAAACATTTGTGGGGGGGCAAAAGTAGGTACTGCGGGAGTATAAAAATAAGGAACGGAGAGGTGGTTTATGTGTCAGGCTTGCCTGGTGTTGGTTGGGGCTGTTCGGATGCATCGGGGTCGGGATAGGCGCAAGTAGGGCCTAAGCCGCGTTTTAAACAGCTCTGATTGGAATTATAGGTGGACATGGAATAAGGGAGTGAGGGCAACGGGGCGCACCTGACAGGGCAATACCTCGCTACATCTGGTTTTCCCGGTGTGACAAGCGACGCATGCACGTCGGACAGACGGAGCTTTGGCTGATGTTTGAGCGACTGAGAGAGAGGGGAATGAAGGAGGATGGAGAGACTGACGCTTGCGAGTATTATCATTTGCGATGGGTTTTGGTGGATCGAGCGAGTGTAATTGTTGGGTGTCGATTGACGGAGGAGCGGTGTCCTGGGCCGGGGTGGATGCCTCACTGAGGGCCGACATGGAGAAATAAGTCGGAGAAAATCCGGAGAGAAATTAATATTTAATATTACATAATATTTAAATGTATTAGCGGTTATCCCCGGCGCAGTACCCGTGTACAACCGGCGGACCGGTACAAATAAATGACGAAATTAAATTAAAAAAATTAAATTATTATTTTATTTTATTTCTTTAATGCTCCTCTCCTCCTCCTTCATCATGTCCTCCTCTCCCATCCTCCCTCCTGTTCCTTTCTCAGATTTTGAATTCACCTTTGACCCCGCTCTCTCAAATCTATTCCCCCCGCAGCCCCCTCTCCCCTCGTCCGCAGACCTCTTCTCGCCCTCAGAGACAACGGATCTGCTCGGTTTCCTCGACAACTTCAACTGGGAGTTCGACAATCCAGATTCTTTCCAAACTCCTTCCAGAGCGTTTTCGCCCTATCCGATTCCTCATCTTAATACGTCAAATCCGGATGCACCCAGATCAAGACAGTCCAGTCGTCCCACCTCTTCAAGAGGTCGCGTCTACCCTTCCCCCGATGATCCGCCACCACCACCGCCGATCGTCCTCGATACGCGCGAGGACAGTCGTGCTAGCAGAAGCAGTGCCTCTAATTCTTCGTCCACCCCCCCGGCGCGTCCCTCTCCTTCCGTCCAGCCTCCAGAAAAACCCGCCCCGTCGACGCGAGCCAAGCCGCCACTCTCCACTCCCCAAAAGCGGTTGAATCATATCATGTCCGAGCAAAAGCGCCGTAACGCCATCCGCGATGGTTATGCACAGCTCATAGGTTTGCTCGCACCCGCTGGCTCGGCACCTGGCATAGGTATGCCCACCCGAGGCCGTCCAAAGGGGAGCGGCAGCCGCGGCAAGGGTCGAAGCAAAGGAAAGAGCGGTGTGCTTTTCAGAGCCGTGGAATATTGTCGATGGTTGGAAGATGGAAGAGACGGGTTGCGTGCGGAGGTACTCAGAGTTGAGGCTGCTGCTGGAATTCCTCACGATTAACTGTCGACGACGAGTGCGTGTGATGGGCGGGGCCACTGAGTATCTCATTCCAAGATATTCTTTTTTTGATTAGCATTCCATTCGCTTTTAATTTTCTCCTTTGCATTACTCTTTAAACTTATCGATAATATGCCAATGTATCAAGACTTTGTATCATCAAACCATCACTCTCATGTCTCCAATCCCATCTTGGCCGATTCCTAACCGATTATCTCTCACAGTCGATGACTTGACTGATCCCGGCGCTGAGCTCTTCTTCAACAACGTGGAACCAACCAGGCTCCTTAAGGATGCTGTCATCGCGACTTTCACATGGCTCTACGATCTCAATACCGCACCCAACCAGTCCGTCGTTCTTATTTTTTTTGACCGCAAAAACGACTCATGTGGCTCTGATCCCGCAGCGTGCGCTCTATTGCCCTCGTCCTGCGATCTATGGAAGGAGTCGCCCACACATGCGGTGACCACAATCACAAGGAAATCCACTTTTCCCTCGAATACATCAGAGGCATCCCCCGGGATCGTGCAGCCCAAGAGATCTCTGGCGTGATCGCCCACGAGGTCGTGCACTGCTTCCAATACGACGGGGAATCCAAATGTCCCAAGGGGTTGATTGAGGGTATAGCCGGTTCGTGCTCCCTCCCTGTTCCCTCGATGGACAGTATATATGTGTGTCCCCCCCCCTCACGCTAGACTACGTCCGTCTGCGCGCCGGTTTGGCACCGCCCCATTGGAATCCGTCAAAGGGCGAGAGGTGGGACGCGGGGTACGCCACCACCGCCTACTTCCTCGACTGGCTCGAGCACCGCAAAGCAGGCACTGTTCGCGAGCTGAACAGCCTCATGAAGGACAGAGAGTATGATGATGACATCTTTCAGCTAGCCGCCGGCGATGACGTCGAGAATTTATGGCGCTCCTATTGCGCAGAGAGGAGCCAACTCTCGTACATATACCCTACCTGCTCACCCTCAGCGTGATCCATACTCGCGACCGATGAAGGAAGGATCAATATTACAGAATACATTTACACATCCGGTCATTATACCAACGGCTTATATCGAGCGTCGAGTACAATACGTAGTCGAAAACATCAAAGCAAAGTTAATCTCAGGAAAAACGCACCCAGATGAGGAAGAAAACGGAGACCGGCGAAAAGGTCAACCATTATCCCCACTCTTCTTCAAGCTCACGTGCTAAGAAATCGTCCTGCTCTTCCTCTTCCTCTTCTTCCTCGTCGTCTCCATCGGATTCCTCGGCCGATTGGGGTGGGAGCACATCACTCTGGTTACCATCACCCGTTTGTTCCAATGTGGGGTCCTCTCTCAGGTCATCGGCAGTAATAGCTTCCTTTAATTTTGAGTACCCGGTTCGACCCGCTGCCAGTTTCTTCCGCTTCGCGAGGGGAGAACTTGGAGCGTCCTGGTTCTTATTATCGCCGTTCAATCCTGATTCGGACGGCGTTCTGCTGCGTAGTCGTTTGCGGTTCCGTCCGGTTGGGGAGTGGGTGACGCTATTGTTTCGCATTTCGTCAATAAATAATTCAACGGGTGAACCAATCCACCGACCTGATCACGCTATTCGTTTCATCGTCGGAAAGAATCCCACTCTTTTCGCTCCCTTCGTCTTCGTCGTCACTCTCGTTCATCGCGGCCTCGACCTCGTTATTAATATCGTTCCAATCAATCTCGCTAAGTTCCAGTGACGGCGGTCGCACGCTTGTTTCGTTTCGGGCTTCCTCCCAGTCTTCTATGTCTAGTTCACCTTCGGATGAGATCCGATTCCGGTCAATATTAGGGCCCAGGACTGGGACAGATGGATCATCCAAAAGATACGAAGTTTCATCCTGACGGCGCCACAGGGCAATAGAATCCGCGAACCAGGCTAACCAGACAATCTTGATCCCACCACGCTTTCGTGCCGTGTCCACTTTCACCGTTCCGCGCTAAAAATAATAGATCAGCATACAAAGGGTATGACGAGGTGAAGGAAAGAACAAACCTTAGCTGCAACAACGTGCGTGATATCGCTAGTAAGTTCTGTAGAACAGCGAGCACCGAACATGTGTGCCATCCGCCATATCTCGGTTGTTTCTGGTCGGGTGTCCAGGGGTATGACGCTTGAGAACAGAATACGAACCCCCGCGAGGGTTTCTGAACGCAACTTTGGGATTATACTCTACAGTTAAAGCTTCAGCTTGCCTCGTCAGCGATGCCACCCGCGTAACTTACGGTTACATCGTAAGAGGGTCTTGGTTGTTCTCGAATCCTAGTGGAAGAGCCGGCCCGTCGGCTTTGGCCCTCTGGTAAGCGGGAGTCGTAAGCAGCAAAGAACTGTCTATGTACTTCCTCCAGGAGCTGTGTGCAAGCGTTTGAAACAAGTAGTGAACGCCTGAAGAGATCGACCCACCTTGCGTATGCGTTCCAGCTCAGAGTCATCATTCTTCAGCAATGCCTTGCGGTGAGCCTTCTCTACCCTTACATGGTCATCACTTGTTTGCATTTCCGAATCCGGCGCACCCTCTGCACCCAATGGCGCATTGTGCCCGCTGGGATTTGTGTCTGGCGGCGAGCCTTGAAGCTCCTCCTGTTTTTTGGCCAGAGGTCGTTGTTCGAGTTGAGCCTCAAGCGCTAACGAGTTCTGAGTCAGCATTGCCTTCGTTGCCAACTCTACGCGTTCTCTTTCTTCAGGTGACACCATGGGTGTCACATTCAGCGGTACAGCGGAAGAACGGCCAGAAGAGATGGAGGACGGTGAGAATCCTGTAGGAAAAGAATAAGTAGAAGTTGTGAGCTCGTTGAGCCTTTGATTTTTACCTGTCGACTGGCGAGAAGGTATGGAACTTGTTAGGGAGTCGACTTTGGGTAAATGTGTGGAGTTGATATCTCCAATGCCCACAAAGAAATCATCTATGAAACGAAAGGTGAATAGGTCAACAGTCGAAGTGAACGAAGCAAGGACACTCACAAGGTATGACTTTAATCAGATTTGGACTCCACTCCCACACGTCAGAGCGATCGTCAATGATGACAACCATGGATGTATCACATGGAAATAGGCGTTGCAAGTTCTTTTGAGTAAGGCCTGACGAGATTCGGGTTTCGAACAAAAAAAAAAAAACAATAAAAACTCACTACCACTTTCATCTCTACTCAAGATACGACCTCCGAATATGTGGCCACCAGGATCAATAGCGTCGCAAACTTCCTCGGCGTAGGAACGGGTTCCCATTGTGTAAACGTGCATTTCATATTTCGAAGCCACTTCGCAGAGAAAGTCTTTCCAGCCAGGACTTTCTGAGAATGAGTGATGGGTGCACATATGAGATGGAGTGACAAAATAACTTACCGAGGTTTAATGTAATACATGCATCCTTCGCTCTCCAACGACCTGTTCTTTCCTTTAGTTTGTTGTGAACTTCTGGGCGATTGGCCGAAGGATTCAAGAGTCAGTCGGAACATCTTGACGTCTTTCAAGGCATCCCAGTTTGGGTTGCATTCACCCTCGGACTCGGATGACGTATCGTCCGAGTCATCTGAATCGCTTGCGGCGGCTGAAGCCTTCCTGGCCTTCCGCGCTTCCCAAGCTTGACCCTCCGCGATCCATTCGCCAACGGTGGGGTCAACCGTAGCATGAACTATCGTTTGATCGAGATCCACGATGAGGGACAATTTCCGAGATTTAAGGAGATGGTCGGCAGTTTCTTTCTCGATTCTTTGTGCCTCCTCCAATGAGACAGTCGGACCAAATGCTGAATGTGTCATTTGGATGGAGGCTCGAGATGTATCTGAGAAACCTGTATAATCATAACTGCAGATATGTTAGCGCACCATAGAATAACCAAACGCTGTCTCGGGTTACTCTGTCATGTCCTTCCCACATATGCCACAGAGGCCACCTATCTGCACGCCATGCTTGCAGGGTTCTTTGACGAGAACGACGGCTTTCTCTCTCGCTCGGTGCTCTGAAATGACATCGCCTGGTTTGATCTTCCAAACATCGACGTTTCCTTCCACGGCAGAATCCCAGGTTCCAAACCGGCTCTCAAGTTTACCTCTCGGAGTGAAAGAGTAGCTGAGGAGACGGGTACCACGTGTGATGGTGGATTGGGGACTTGCGTCGAGAGAAACGACCTTGATGGGATATGGAAGCGTTGGAGGTAGATATAGTTCGGTGGACATTGGTTTAAAGTCTCAATGTGTGGGGTAAATCGATGTGGCCCTTTGTACACTCCGACACACAAACAGGCAACGGGTACTTTATCAGGAAAGGGAGTCACACTTCAGTCCGATAACTAAACGGGTAGAGCATCCATCGTGCAAGCAGAGGTTGTGGGTTCAATCCCAGCAGACTTTTTTTCTTTTTTTCGCATTTACTAACGGGGATACCTTTTTTTGTAAAACACTGTGTTTCGTTTCAGCTGCTCGTTTCTAACGCTCTAGCCAGTTTCTTTACATGTCAGGACTGTCCTTGTGCTTTTCAATGAATTAGATCTGGCAAGCTTTTTGCCAACGATGTTGACATTCCGATCATTCTATGTCATGTACCCGGTACCAACTTCAGCCTCAGGAACTCCGGCGGAACCGCAGGGCTCCTGAAAGGCCATCCTCTCGAGGTCAATACCAGCGTCCTAGGAATACATGAAGCACATCTCGGGGGCTGTCCAGATCGAAATACCTCGTAATGCTAAGCGGTCACTGGGAATCCAGACTTCCGCCGCCCCTGCATCATGTTGTCAGGGTCAGTCGAGTGGGATGTTTTGAAAGTGGGCCCGAACTTGGGCGTTCCTTTAAGTACGGGTGCTGAGTCTCACAACGCTCATCCGGACACTATGTCTGCCAGCAATGTCAGCGGGCTCGGTACTCTCGAAAAGGACTTCTATAGTCCACTCTTACTTGGCGGTCAGTAACTTCGTGTTTCCTTAGAACTTTATCGTCAACCTCTAATTCCGACCAACAGGATTCAGCACTTTCGCGTAAGTCTACTTGTTCAAACATGGTGGTTTCCCGTCTTTGATAGGTGTAACAGTCTGTGGGGTATCATATACCTCCAAGTGTTTAATTACCTCACAGGTGAGGTGATTGCCAACGACCGTTTTTACATGAAGTTCGCGGTGAGCCTTCAGATTACAGTCACTGGTCTTCATCTGAACCCTTGATGGCAGGTGGGCTTCTTGTGGCAAGTGGCTTATAGTCTGCCTTCTTCTTTTGCTCACTAGCCGATGCCCAGGTGTTGGGAGAGTCTTGTGTCTGCCATGAATGCACACACCACCTACTTCTTTCTTGTCAGCAATTTTGGAAACCCTTCTGCGCTTGCCACACCTATCTGGTAATACCCGATGCTTGCACTTGCGATTTTTTCTAATCACTTGGCGCCCCATTGACAGGAGTCTCGATGTAAGTAGCCGTAGTGCCCAATTCAAACCCCCCGGTTGCTTATTCTTGATTTTGGTGCTCACCCGCAGATATTTTTTGCTTTGAAGGTAGATATACCACTCGAATACTATTGTTAAATCTCATTCGAAAATCAATAGGAAGTTCAAATGCTACTCATACGATGGTATGCAGGATTGCCCAAAATCTCGCATCCACTGCTCACTCTGACATTATTATAGCTTGTTCTTGCATCGTCTCTTTGTTAGTAAGAGGCTTTTCATCCTTTCCTGTATCATCAACTCAACTCGGATCAATAGTGAGTAGGGGGAGGAAGCTTCTAACTGGATGGGTTGTAAGTGCGCAATCCACTTAATTATCACCGTTTCTCATCTCCAGAACAGCTATTATGGTCACTGGTTGAATTTTGTAAGAAAACTCAATAATACCTGTCCGTTATAATGGAATGAACATGCCACCTTTTAGCTCTAGGGATTCGTATGTCTATCGATTCTACTTTGGCCGATGTTCTCTGACAAATCTCTGCAGTCATCACCGTCAAGTTGTTCGTTTTGCGGACTTTCTACATGGCACACCATTCACGCATTTTTTCTTAGCTTCGGTTTCAGAACAATCCAAATCTACCCCAAGGTTAGAGAGAAAAATTTAAACCATTTCCATTCTTCGCTTATGACTTTCTCACCAGCAACTTTACAACATTGTTTATGCGGCCGAAGCTTCCTTAATAATAGCAGACATAAGTCTTGCCGCTGCACTCTGTCACTGTCTCTACAAATCAAGGACTGGCATTCCGCAGTGCGCCATACTCTGCTTAGTATCCCATCCGCCATGTATCGCTAATTTGGGGCTGTTTGCTCAGGATGGATTCGATTCTTCGGGTTTTGATGCTATATAGCGTGAATACCAGTGAGCCGCATCGGTTTCACCACCTTCCACCAGGACTTACCTCGAGTGTGTTGTAGCTGTGCTTGTGGTGTAAGTTTTCATTCGTTATTCTCTGCCCCTGATTTTAAGCTTTCTATCCCTCAAATACAGCATTGTTACCGTTATCTCAACGAGCCTAGTGGGTATAGCAACTCAATGCTAACTTTGACGGTTTATTTACATCCTTTCAAGTTTTTCGTGGGGAGCAATTTTCAAAGCTGGCCTCTTAACATGGCGCAAACAAGACGTAGGCGGACTTTACCCTAATCATCGGCATCTCCACCGACTAATGGCTTTCATATCGTGCTAGTGTATTTTATTTCATATATGGCTTCGTAGGTTACTCACTCACGTTTCTATTCCTCAAAGCTGATCCCCACCAACAGTGTGAACATGCGAGAGGGTCTCCGACGTCAAATAGCGACTGAGCGACCTTCATTCGATCTGTCCTCTCTCACTGTTCCAACCGGCTTTTCCTCCCATGCCGTTCCAGAATCTGTTACCGTTCAAAAGGTGAGCTATGTTTTCCTAGTTCGTTGATGTTTTTTTGAGCAACGAAACTATTTTAGTCACATGGCGATGTCCAGGTAGCGGGGACTGATGAAAGCTATCCTGCTGGACGAGACGAGCTTCCCCACGCAAACACAAGTTAACTTTCACAAAGTTCGAGACCTCCAAATATTATGCAAACCTGATTTGTATGCTTATTCTGGTGTTAATGTGCCATTTCTAGCGCCGTTCGTCTATAATTGAAGGTGAAATAATCAGGTAAGTTTAAAGGCAGCGTTGGACTCGGGTTTGTATTGACGAAGTCAACACCAGACGATGATCCGGGTTATTCGGGATGGTTGATGTAGGCGTGCTGATAATCTGAGTGACAGGGTCAGAAATGGACGGGATGGGATATCAATAGGGCTGATGGGACGTCGCCCGGACACTCAGGCCTGAAAACCACCTTCTAGACAGCCAGTGTTGTAACCAGAGAACTACACATACAGGCACGAGCCCATCTACTGGAGCTCTTACAGACAACACCGATATATAAGCTGACTGAGACAATATGAACTCGAGAAACGTTTAAATGCGATCACAGTCAACAAAAAACACATTCGCGGTCGTACGACTAATGGTACATCTTCTTGGCATCTTAACGTAGCGTTACAACTTGTCGTAATATGTATCCAAGGAGGGGATTTCGGGCTTCGAAGGCAACGGTTAGCAGATGAACATTTTTTCACACGAACGAGAGTGCGTACCTTGAGACCTTTGCGCGTGCGGATCTTTGTTACAAGTTCCTCTATCTTACTGCCCTTATCGAGAGGAGCTGTAACAGACATTTCCTGAACACTATCAATGCCAGAAACAGTTGAAAGCACTTACATCCGGTCATGATCTCCCAATGGTCCAACACGCTCTGAGGGAATGCTTGGCCAGCGGTGTGCGAGCGGAGCTCTCCGTTGAAGCCGAAAGATTCGCTGACGGGCAAATAGGCTTTAACAGTGAATATGGGAGTTCCGGGCCTTTGCTCCTCGCTGAAGACCTGACCACGACGTTTGTTCAAACAACTATAGATGCCGCCGATAGCGTTTTCAGGACATTGAATCTCAACTAGACGGAAGAAGATGTGAGTTAGAAATAGACCATTGCAATGAGAAACGACAAACCAAGATAGACCGGCTCTTGTAGACCTGGCGTGGCTAAGAGGCAGGCAGCGTAGCAAGCACGGCGGCAGGTGGGGATGATTTGTCCGCCACCACGATGGATAGCGTCAGCGTGAAGCTGATAAGACAGAACGACGTCAGACAGCATTTTCACGTCAAGTCATTATCGCGTACCGTCACATCCATCACGTTGAATCGGACACCACGCATATTCTCCTCGGCACAAACACCTTCCTTGGTGGCCCATTGGAAAGCAGCAACGCAGGAGTCCTTGATTTCGTTCAAGTATTGCACTCCTTTGGTGACATCAACCAACAGATTAGGGCCGGTGGTTTCTGGACCGAAGCACCAAATCTTCCTAGCGTCCGTAACGTCCCAGCCATGCTCGTCGGCAAGAATACGTCCGCGAGCTTTAAAGTCGTCACGAGCATTGATTTTCCCGGTTTCAATTGCTTTTGTTAGCTCTTCGTCAATAGGCATGGCTTTGATATAGAGACGGTTGTGCTTGTTCTGCGACTTGGACAAGGCAACGATGGAGGACTCTGCTTTGACTGTCTCACGGTAGGGTACGACAGGATCAGACTTTTTGAGTGGGACACCAGCGTGATCTTCCTCTAGATCCTGAAAGCCAGTCCATGAGAGGTTCGCAGGTGAAAATAGTAAGAAACCAACCTTCAAGCAGATTTCCAAATGGAGTTCGCCAGCTCCAGCAACGATGTGTTCCCCGGTTTCAGAGATCCATGCTTGCACGCAAGGATCGGATTTTGACAGGCGTTTTAAACCTTCAACGAGTTTGGGCAAATCGGCAGCATTCTTAACTTCGACGGCGACCTGTACTACAGGAGATACAGAGAACCTCATGACCCTCATATTGTGTGCGGTTTCAGACGTGGTGAGAGTTCCACTTTTGAGCAAGAACTGGTCGATACCGACGAGACCGACAATGTTTCCAGCCGGGCAGTCTTCGATGGGTTCAATATAGCGACCCATCATCAGGATCGTACGTTGGATAGACTTGATAAATAGATCATCTTTCTTTCCGGGAATATAGTTGGGACCCTGGATCCGGATCTTGGGTCCGGAACGGACTGTACCAGAGAAGACACGGCCAAAGGCATAGAAACGACCTTTATCGGAAGTCGGGACCATCTTCGAGACATAAAGAACAAGGGGACCTTTAGGGTCACAGTCTCTGATGCCAACAGCGGACTCGTCGTCCATGGGACCTTCATAAAGAGTCTCCACGCGATACCGCTGGGCTGTGGCGGGAGAAGGAAGGTTGATGACAATCATCTCAAGGAGGGAATCACCGGCGGGAAGGAATTTGCGCATGATGGTTTTGAGAAGTGCTTTGCCCTCGGTATCACGTTCTTCCGGGGTGAGTTTAATCTCGAGTTTGTCAAGCATTTTATCAACCGAGGCCTTGTCGAAGTTCATGACAGCCTCAAAAATCTTGAAGATAGGGTCAAGGACGAACATGTTGAAAGCACGCTCAAGGGGTTTGCCTTCTTCTGTATTGGCAGACTTGGTCCATTTTCGAGTTGCGGGATTGAAGAAATTGTCCCCCCAAAGTTTGGCCATCATCTTCTCCTTGTCAACCCCGAATTTTTTGGCGTACCGGCTGGCGAATTGACGGAGAGTGAAACCCCAACCGTGAAGACCCGAACCAAAGGCAACGGTACCCAATTCTGGGTAGACCTGGACATCGCCAAGTGCGGCATCGTGATAGGTAGAGACGATGACGTTAACGGTTTCGATGGTACGGAGGAATGACTGGAAGAGGTCTTCCTTGGATACTTGAAGCTCAAGCAAGGCGCGATCGACTTTATTGATGATAACAACGGGTTTGATACGCTCTGTTAGTGCTTGTCGGAGGACGGTTTCTGTCTGGACGCAGACGCCCTCAACACAGTCTACGACGACGAGGGCACCGTCGGTGACACGGAGAGCAGCCGTGACTTCAGATGAAAAGTCGACATGTCCAGGAGAATCAATCAAGTTGATCAAGAACTCGTGTCCTGTTATAGACAAATCAGTCTTATTCCGGGCAAAATGGAGGAGTATATTCACCTTCTGTTTTTTGTTTGATGGCAGAGAGATTTTCCTTGTTTATCTCAAAGTACATGGAGATAGCAGTTGATTTGATGGTGATACCACGTTCTTTTTCGTCCTCTCTTGTGTCGGTAAAGCGAACTTCGCCAGCCTTTGCTTGGGCGATGATACCAGCTTTTGAAACCAGTGAGTCGGTCAGGGTGGACTTGCCATGGTCAACTATGCACAGAAATATTGAGAGTACTATTCGACCTTGGAGGAAAGATGGAACAGACCATGAGCAATAACGCTCATGTTGCGAATGTTCGTCGGCTTATCCATGAGGTTCCGAATCTGGTCTGGAGGAGAACAGGAGATTAGGTTTCAGTGTGCCATTTTGCATCTGTGAGTTCTACGAACCTACTGTAAAGTTACTGGAAAGATAGATAAGCGAAAAGTCTAGAATCTATATGAGATTGCACCTACACCATGATGTCTAGCTCTTAGAGGGAGTTGAAAGGTGGAAGGAGACGTATGTTTGGTAGCACAAGAAAGTTTGGAAAAGATTATCGATCTTATTTAGGGCAGGTTTCATTACTTTAAATGGAAATTACTACGAACTCGAATCGGTGTAAAGAGGAGACGGAAGACTGGCTTGGGGAAGTCGAAAAATGTGTGGCAGAGAACCTACCTTGTTGCAGACAAGGTCGTGATGGTCTCTTCACTTGGTTGGTCTCTCGTTTCCATTTTGTATTATCGTCTTCAAGATCATTCGTATAACATGAGAGCTGCAATCGTTCTGACAATCACCTCTTCATTCAGGATGCGAGCATGTTGATGCTCGTCCTGCTAACGGTGAATTAAAATATCCGTGCGCAGCGGACTGTCCGCCGTGGCTGTGTCGTTACCTTAAAGGTCATTTGGCTCAAGCAGTGCTTTTACCATCGCTCCAACCCAATCAATCCCGTCTCCGGCTCTCCTTTAACTTTTATTTTCTCCAGTAAACACCTCCTTGGCTTCCTGACATTTTTCCCCCCTTTTTTCTTCTCAAATGGGCTTTCTTCGACCCGCAACTCCCGGTTTTCTTGTCACCTTGCTCGCAACGGTTCTTTTAGCTCTCGTATCCTTTTCCGTTCCCTGGTTCCACTCGATATTCTTCCTCAAAGCATCTTTATCCTTCGACAATGAAGTCGGATTCATCACTTTCGGCACCTTAGGCTATTGTGTAGAGATAGCGGGTGATACTACTTGTTCAAAACCAAGCATTGGTTACGAATTGGGTACGGTGCACCAACATCATCCCTCCCTTGATGATCTTGATGTGAATGACTAGATATCAATGGCCTTCTCGGGAACCATTTACCTGTTCAAATTCCGGAGGTGCTCGTCAAATGGCTCACCTACGCACTTGCACTTCACATCGTTGCACTCTTTCTGGCCGCCTGTTCCGCCGCTTTTGGACTTCTCGCCCATGTCCGTGAGATGGCCATGGCCTGCTTCAGCACTTGTGTTTCTGGATTCGCCGCCACTGTCGCTCTCCTCGCATTCATATTCGATCTCGCCCTTTTCTTCGCCGCCAAAGCTCGCATAAACAAGGTACCTGGAGGCTCAGCGACGATGGGAAACGCGATATGGCTCACCCTTGCCGCATCCATCCTTCTCTTCTTTAGCGGGTGTTTCTTCACTCTCGGCAGGTGCTGCATATCGAATAGGTCTTCCAGGTCGAAATGGGAGAGAAATGACGACGGTCCCGCTCCTTTGCAAAGATTCCAACCCACCCATGCCGATCAGATGCGGTTGGATGCTGTGAAAGCAGAGGCAGATAGAAAAGCAAGGCAGCAACAGGTTGAAGGTGGTCTCCCAGTTTTTCCCGAGTCGACCCCCCTCAAAGCGAGGATCGAGGGTGACGAGGTTTACATTGACGATGAAAGTCAGGATCCTTATCGTGACCACAATAATCTTGCCGGTGCCGCGAGATATGGAAGGCAACCCTCACAAAATGCCGGGCCAGGAGCTGGGTATGCTGGAGGTTATGTCCAAAGGCCTGTTGGTGGCCGTGCAGTTGACCAGTATTATGCGGAGAGTGATGGCCAATCATCGACTTATCCCCCTCAACCGCTTTCGCGACAGCCCAGTGTTGCTCCTTCAGCTTACCCGCCATCTAACTATTCGGCGCCTAATTACGCGCCATCCAACTATCCTGCGAAAACCCCACCGCTTCCAACAACCAACAATGCGTATCTTTCCCCAAATCAACACTATGGCTCTGATCGATATGCAAACATATCACAGGACTATGGTCACACCGCAGGAGGAACCACTTGTAAGCCTTTCGTTCCCATTAGTCTTGCGCCACTGAGACATTCCCATAGATCATACTGCTACCTCCCACCAACCATACCCAAGCAGCTACTCGCAATATGAGACATATCAGTCACCAGCACAAGCGCCATCTGTGGATCCGAACGCCTATGGCAGCCCGGCGCCTCAGTACTACCAGTCTGCCTATGCAACAGATCAACACGACCGCAGCTATACCTTGGGTGGCGATAGCTATGGTCTCAACGCTCTCCCACCTTTGGTAGAGGGCGATCAGGACGATAGATCATACTTCCCATATCCGGGAGATGCTCATCTGGCCACAGGTCCCCCAGCACCTATAAATACGGATGTGCATGCCCCGCCATTAAACACCAGTCCGGTGAAGGGTCCACGATCCCCGCGGTCTCCAGTTTACCTATCACATAACGACAGCCCTCCAAGCTACGATGCTGGCCCGGCACAGCCCCCCGGAGCTTGGGGAACGAAGGGTTAGGTTAGTTCTTGGTCGTCCAAAGTCCTTCCCACAGACGATTTGCCACGGATTTTTCTCATTAAATACGAAGCCGTCTTGTTATTTATTCCGTCTACCAATATCCACGAACAACGTTTTACGCACACCTATGCCTGCCCTAAACTTTTCTGCGTGACCTGAAAGAAAATCGTACCCAAACAAGTTTCGCGCATTGAGAATGATACGTGTCCTTCGGCGACCAAGACTTGCATTTTCGCCCTCGTGTTCCACCGTCATTTCCACTGGTCGCAACATTTCTGTCTCTGTTGTTCGGTACCAGGAGGCTGATCACACTTATGAACAATTCATCGGTGGAATCGGCAAACAATTCGAAAATGCCAACAGACCACGGAATTGGCTCGGAGGGGAGGTAGTTGAGTCTGTCCTTTTCGTCCCTTCAAAATGGCTAGGAAATTTATCGGATCACTTAGCCTTTTCCAATGAATCCTTCGTTCAAACCTCCAATACCGATATCGGACGTATTACGAACTACCTTGTACAAGAAATATATGACGGATCCAATCAAGAACAATGTCAGAGAGCTTGCTCGCCAACACCATCTTAGTATAAAGAGGGTTGATGCCATTTTGCGCCTGAAAGGCCATGAGGAGTCATGGGTAAAGGCAAGTATACATTCCTCTTCTCATTCCAGCATCTTTCACAATATGATGAGTTAAAACGATTAGTCTTGAAGACACCTCCATGGTTAACCTTCTGGGAACACCTTTCGGCTGACATTCTTTCCTTGATTCTTAGCTTTCATCTCTCGCACTGCTGACCATTCTCCTTTTCGCAGGTGATTCGTTAGTGTCTCCCTGTATATCGATTTCTGACCGTCTATTTCCCGTGGTCCTTGCGGAATTCTCAGGAGGTGAGTTTTAATTATTCAACCTTTATTTCGGATGAGACTTTCAATTCATTCGCGAAATGGAAGACTATCTATGGTGCCTTACATCACCTGGAATTTGGTTTAAATGATTTCAACCCCATCTGAACCATCTCTCCCTCTATCTTTCTCTACTTGGTAATCAGCTACTAATCCTCAGTTTCGCAGAACAAGCCTCTGCAAACAGGCTTTCGCGCCGGAATGGAAATGCTTCTGGGTGTGGAACAAAATGAAAAGTCCCGACATGGTCGCATAGATCATGATACCGACTCCTCAAGATCTGATGTTGACCAGGCTGATGCGCTCGAGGAGGACGAAGGGCGTGACTTGGCTCGGCAAAAATATCAGAGAATGTTTTGGGAGTCGATACCCGAAGGGGATCAGGTCGGTTCCGCAGTCTCGCTCGCTGGTTGCGCGATACTTAACCTTTCATTTCGCTTCAGGAGCCAGTCATGCCCACTGCTCTCCGGCAGGCTCGAGAGGACGCAGATAAATTACGCCAATTGGCAAAAACTCGGAAATCTCACCTCATGCTTCGGTCTCAGGATAAGCCAAGGCAAAAGCCTCTGGTTGTGTCGAAGCCCGGTCGGCCTGCGATCAAGTTTGTGGATGTTGGTGGGAAGTTTATTGACGTTCCCGACCGTTTACGGCGAATGGCCGAAAGTGAGCGGCGTGCAAGTGTCAAGGCACGGAAAAGAAAAAAGGCGATGGGTCAGTGATATCGAAGTCTTGTTATTCTCTTCCGTGCACTATACTATTCGTAGCCAGCATATTTTAGATTACGCTGGTAGTACTTTCTAGTTCACCACTGGAAGGGAAAGTTGGAGAATTATTACTATCTATAGATACTCGTACTCCTTAACCATGAGAGGCGGTTTAACATACGGGTCAACACCCTGTGATTCACGAAAACAGATAGTCGATAGACATTCGAACTTGGAGCTTAAGAAACGTTTGAGATATGATTGGTTTTATTTCTAACAAGTGATTGGACATCCAAGGTTCACCCAACAACAGCTTCACCGCCTTGGCATGCCCCGTCCTCTGCCTCTTAGTACACGCTGGGCGGCACCAGGTGGAGCGCGAGGTCCCGGGTTTGGCTGCCCAAATGATTATTTCAACGTCAAATCCAAAAATACCTGAATTACTTACCGTTTCGCTTTGCGGATTTCGCACAGTCTCGTCCACACTCAAAATCAACGAAGCCGCTTCTGCCGCACTGTTGATTGCGTTCACCTTCACAATGCTGGGTTCCCACACGAAGGCGTCCATATTATTTCGAACTCCTTCGGCACCATCTACATCGACGCCGGCCCAAATTTCGCCGTTCGCGTGTTTCATTCTGAGCTTGTTCAAGATATCCGTCGAATCCAGGCCCGCATTGTCGCAGATTTGGCGAGGAATGATCTCTAGCGCTTTTGCAAAGGCGGATACAATTAGTTGGAGCTTTCCCGGGATAGAGAGGGCATGCCGGCGAATGTGAGCAGACAAGTCCATCTGTTGAATAGAGATCAACATATGCGAAGAGTGATGACGTTTAAAAAATATACCTCGATGGCTCCTCCTCCAGCTACAACTTCACCGTTCCTCACCGCCCTTTTCACGACCATGATAGCGTCATGCAAACTTCGTTCCACTTCCTCAATGAACTGTTCTGCACCGCCTCGAAGTATCAGGGTGCAGGTCTTGGCTTTCGGACATTGTTGGAAGACGTTGAACCTTTCTCCTCCAATCTGTCTCTCCTCAAATATCCCACAGGTGCCAAGGTGTTCTCGTGAGATGTCCGAACATGTCGCCTGGATGGTTCCGCCGACGGCCTGGACTACCCTGCGTAGATCTGCCGCAGGGACGCGACCAGCACAGAAAATATCTCGGTCAGCAAACCACTGAGTCGCGAGGTCTCCGATCGGCAGTTTGCTGAGCACTACTTTTGCACCCGTCTTTCCGATCGCTTCTAATTTCCGATAGATGATTTCCCATTCGGCATCAACAATGGCCTGGTAGTCCGAAACAGCTTCAACCCGAACCTCCGCGTTGTCTTTCTCAGCTTTTAATTCCAGTTCAACATTTAAACAGAGAATCAAGGGATTGCGGAAAGTCTTTGGCTGTTGCTCTGCGCCGGCATAGGTGAAGGTCTTTTTGAAGGCAACCCCGCGAATGAGGAGAGAATCTTGTAGCCCACCACCGGCGATTTTCTTCACGCCGATAAGAGACTCGTCTAGATCATCCTGATCGAGACACTGTACAGCGTCAACA
The DNA here is from genome assembly GCA_951640195.1 of Porpolomopsis calyptriformis. Lineage (NCBI taxonomy): Eukaryota > Fungi > Basidiomycota > Agaricomycetes > Agaricales > Hygrophoraceae > Porpolomopsis > Porpolomopsis calyptriformis. The sequence goes on from OX621164.1 coordinate 2,745,404, forward strand.
ACCATGCTGGAGAAGAAGGGCTTTTCGGAATGAATCAGCTTGGATGACATGGACGTTGAGGCACATTTTAGAAGAAGAGAACGGAAGCGCCTGCTGGGTTAGTCAACCAAAGCTCTTGCTTCCCTTGAAAAACGTACTCTGGGTTGGATTTGTCAACTGTGACTTGCACTTCTTTAATTCTGTCAATTGCCTGTATAAAATGTTAGTGTCGTAGAGATAGCCAGGAGCAATAGATACCAATTGTGAAGCCATTCGGAAACCCTTCATAATGACATGTGGACTAACTCCCTCCTCGATATAACCTCGCACTTCCTTCAGGAATTGTGCTGCTAACAGTACGACAGAGGTCGTGCCATCGCCAACCTCAGCGTCTTGAGCTCGGGCAATATCAACCAACGTTCTCGCGGCGGGATGGACAATATCGAGTAGTTTTAAGATGGTTGCCCCGTCATTGGTAATCTGAGCTTCGCCTCGCTCTGAAACTATGAGTTTGTCCATTCCTCTGGGCCCAAGAGTGGTCGCAAGGGTCTCTGATATGGCGAGGCATGCTGATATATTCGACAGAAGCTGAGGGTTTCCTTGAGAAGTGTCTGTGCCCTCCCGCAGAAGAACTACGGTGGGTTGCTGGTGCCTACAGTCAATACCGCGATCAGGGTATGTTATGATTGCCATACCATTGGAAGGCCACGTTGCATTTTGTGTGGATTGGCTCTGAGGTGAATCGATCCTGAATTCAAGAAAAATCCCGAAATTTACATGTATTTGTCTGACGCGTTTCCGACGCGCTCTCCTCAAATTTCTTTCAGATGCCAAATGACCCGTCCCAGAGCCTTTTCTTCGCCGATTCAGATGAGGAAGAAATCGTAGCGATGATGGGCCCTCAGAATCAGCCTGAGAACGTCCCTCCACCTGAGTCATCGTTAGGGAAAAGACTCTTTTTCGATGATAGCGAAGATGAAGGTGATGAAAGCAAATTTGTGGCCCAACCTCCCACCCTACCGGTGGAGTCGGAAGGCTCCTCTCATGACGGAAACTATCCTCCGAGCAGTGATATCGAAATTCCGTCACTCGAGCCCGAATCTAGACCTGCTAGCGTCAGTAATATGTCTTCAGAGGATGTCTCAACTTCCCCCCACGCGCCTTCCATTGAAGTAGTCGAGTCACCTACGAAGAGGCGTCGCATTTCACCAGTCGCGTCTCAGGTGACCTTCTCTTCCGCCTATATTGGTTCATTCCTTGTTGGCCACGCATGGAGCACGGTCAAGGGAAAAGGCTACGTGGTACCTGGCGACGAGGTTAAGGTAGAACGGGATAGCCCAGTAGAGGGCGCGTCTTCCAAGGCTAGTTCAAGTAAAGGTAAAGGGAACGCCGAGAAGACAACTAAAAAGGGGAAGGGGAAAGCCAAACAGCTCTCTATCGCGACATTAATGAAACCCCCGCCCGCAAAAATATCAAAGAAGAAGGTCGACACCGTTGTCCGCCTCACAAATAGTCGTGGTTTTGGTTAGTTAACTCTGCTAATTAGTGCATGAACTAATACTGCTTATCAGAATTCGGTCGTTTCCCGCAGGATGTATCATCTTGGATCTCAAGCCTCCTTGACATGGGTACGCTTCCCTGTTTATAACGTACATTCTATCTCAATTGGACATCAGACATCGTCGAATTTCGCGGAAGTACCATGATAGACTGCCCCCCTGTCCTCTACTCGGGTGCTGACCTTGTCGTGTCTTTATCAATATATCTTCGTATATCTGCTTTCGACTTTCGCAACAGTTCTGTGGCAGAGAACAACCATCGTGTTATCTTTTCCGAGGGCCAAGAGACGCTAGATGAGCAGCTATTGCGAGAGCGCAAGAGCTCATTGCTCCGCATGTTCCATGCTATCGGTCTCAAGCCGCGGAGTGGAGTAAGAGATCATGACGAAGGTCTCACGGGCACGATCGAGACATCATCAGCTCTTACCCACGAGCGAAAAGGTACTGTCAAGACTGAAATTGTCGGGGACGGGGAGGAGATCGAGGTCGATGACGCTGAGGATCTAACTGAGAATGAATTAAACATGATATATAAAAGGTAACCAAGAGCTTTCCTCATGAACAGCAACATGACCTGGCCGACGTAGAGCGCAAGAGAGTGATCGGACGATGGCCGAGATGGAACCCGCAGACACATTCACCCTAACCCTGCGTAGATACCAGAAGCAGGCTCTTTTGTATGTGTCATTCGTTTCCATCTCCATCTAATTCATCTCTGGCTATTTTAGTTGGATGGATTCACTGGAAAAAGGAATAATGTCTGCACGTGAAGCCACATCGATGCACCCTCTATGGAGCGAGTAAGTGATCAAACTTTGTCCTTGCTAAGTTAGCTTATGCTTTAGCAGATACATATTTCCTCCAGAACCGTGTGATGGAGTAATAGATTTATCCGCCAACGAGAAAGTGTTCTACTTCAACTCCTATTCTGGAGAGCTGAGTCTCCAATTTCCCAAGTCGGAGAGAAAGTGTAGAGGAGGTATTCTTGCGTGCGTTCGATCTACTCTTACAGTACAGCTTCCACCTAACTCCTCATGCAGAGACGGTAAGATCATGCTAGAATTTGATGAAAGATGTGTAGCTCATTGTCTTCGCGTTTACACTCATTCAGAGAGTACGTCTGCATCTGTCATATATGGATTTGTTTCTAACCTCGTGTCTTAGTGGGCATGGGGAAGACCATAATGTTGTCTGCCCTCATTCAAACTAACTGCAGCTACGATAGCCAAGAAGGCCATGAAGGCCTTGAATTGGTAGGATACAAGAAAATTCGTCAGCTGAAGTTGGACAGCTCCTTTCGCACAGTTCGACAAACCCGACCATCGAGACCTCCTTCCGCAACTCTGATAATTGCGCCAGCTTCTCTCCTTACTCAGTGGTCGGATGAAATTCATCGATCGAGCAGACCTGGAACAACGAAAGTACTCGTTTGGCACGGCCATAATCGTCTGGATTTGGAGGCCGCAGTCGAGGAAGATGACGACAATGACAAGACCATCAAGATTGTCATAACATCCTATGGCACTCTGGCTTCAGAACATGCTAAATCGGAGAAGTTTGCCAACAGTCGATCACCCATATTTGAAAGTTAGTCTTCGGCGCCTCGTTGACGCTAGGGAAATTATAATGTCATCCAGTTGAATGGTTCAGAGTCGTCTGTGATGAGGCGCATCATTGCAAATCGCGTAGCAGCAAGACAGCGCGTGCTGTATACGCCCTTCGTGCAAGGAAACGATGGGCATTGACGGGTCAGTTATTGAGCCTATTTGTTTCCTGCTTCCACTACATTTCCCTCTTCAGGAACCCCCATCGTCAATAAGCTTGAAGACTTGTACTCCTTGCTGTTCGTCCCTTTAACCCTATTATGACGATCTTTGTTCTGACATAATTATGCTGCAGAAAATTTCTCAATTTTGTTCCGTGGTCCAACTACACCTTCTTCCGTTCGTAAGTTTCGTCCTTAACTGCACCTCCGGTTCTCTTCTACACCATCGTAGATTCATCACACTGCCATTTATGGCCCACGATCCTAAGGCAATCGAGATTGTGCAGGTTATTTTGGAGAATGTCTTATTGCGACGGGAGAAGAACATGCTTGACGCTGATGGTAATAAGATAGTTGAACTGCCACCGAAAGAAGTGAGTATGCTATTGGCTTGGCTCATTATGTTCATTCATTTCGATTCAGGTTATTGTAGAGCAGCTTAAGTTTTCCCCTTTGGAACGAAAGATTTATGATTCCATTTTCACTGATGCCAAAAAAGATTTCGAGCAGCTATCTGCACGGGGTCTTGTCAACAGAAACTATACACATATTTTAGCTATGCTCATGCGGTATTCCTCATGTTTTTGCTACTTACCAATCTTCCCAACTAACACTGGGCTATTTGACAGGCTGCGACGTGCTGTGCTTCATCCAAATTTGGTTTTGTCTTCTGACATTGACGTCCCTCGCTCATCGGACGGAACCGTAGACATTGAGGCCATGATACAGCGTTTCTCGGTGGAAGAGAACGGGGAAAATAATAAGAATGTATTTGCCGAAGGCATACTCGCCAATCTAGGCGAAGACGGTCACGTTGAGTGCCCTATATGCCTGGATGTCATGCAACAGCCTATGATTATCCCAATGTGTATGCACCAATGGTATGTCGCCTGTGGTTAAGTGTGTTATTGAAATTGACGGAAGAGAATTTAGCTGCAAAGATTGTATAGTCGCTTTCCTGGCATCTTGCGACGAAAGGCGAGAAAAGCGTCGCTGTCCGACGTGCCAACAGGGTCCCCTCAAGGTCTGGTTTATCTTCGCACTACTATCCAGCATTTCTCAAGCACTTCTCAGGAGACTGAACTTCTGGAAGTGGTGAGGCCAACAAAAGAACGAGACTTGGATGGGGCAGCAACTATCACAGATAAATCTGAGCCGGAGGTCATTCTCAGGCGAAACGACTTTCGTTCCTCCACAAAGCTTGAAGCACTAGTCCGGGATCTACGTGCGTTTCCGATTTGGACATCGCAACAGAAACATCTCATTGTTTGATGTGTTCAGGACTCCTGCAGCAACAAGAACCGTGCTTCCGAGCTGTCGTTTTTTCTCAGTTCACCAGCTTCTTGGACCTTATCGAGGTTGCTTTACGACGCGAACGTTTAGAGTATTACAGATTTGACGGGTCGATGGACATTAAGAAACGAAGTGAAGCGATCTCAACGTTCGGATTGCCATCAAAACAACCAAAAGTCCTGATTATTAGCCTGAAAGCAGGAGGTAAATCCTCTTGTTGCGGTTCCTGTTTTCCCCGTGTTTTGAATTGATTGCTAGGGGTCGGGTTAAACCTGACAGCTGCTAACTACGTTTTCATGGTGATTCTGCCTGGCAATTTATGCAATGTTCGGTCTCATTCATACCACATCTTAGATGGACTGTTGGTGGAATGCTGCGACGGAAAATCAAGGTGCGGGATTTGTTGTTGCTTTGATCTTGGTCTTACTTACCTCTAATTCCACCATAGCAATTGACCGGGTTCACAGAATTGGACAAGAAAAAGCGGTTTATGTCAAGCAATTCATTGTAAGAGAAACACACACCTCAGGGTTGTTGAACTATTGATGTTTTTTTGCTCATAGATTACAGACACGATTGAAGGTCGAATCCTCAAAATTCAAAAGAGAAAGACGGCCATAGTGAAGGAAGCATTCCGTGGTAAAGGTACCCCAAACCGCGGTCCAGATTCGGAGAGCATAGAGAATCTGAAAATTATGTTTGGCGACGACTAACTTCACGTGTACTTAAGTACATTTATAGTTCACGCATGGGGGACATTAACACCCTGGTTCTGTTACCTTGCTTGCAAGGTCTCTTTGACCCCCGAAATTGAAACCAGTTTTCACCTACCCGAGTTGATCCGAGCTCCGATTTTTACCATACCAACTTGGTTGCCTATACCCTCAAATAAAAAGTATATAGATCCCACTTGAATCTTGCATTGACACTTTATGTGTATTTTTTTTTCACGCAAGCAAGGTTTGTGCCGACGGCAGTCGGCCCTTCCTCTAGTTCTGAAATAAAGCTCATAATGCATCATCATTGGGACCCTATGAGCTTTTCAAGCTGTAAAAGAAAAAAAAGATTTGATGAGAGTGGGATTTGAACCCACGCCACCGAAGTGACCAGATTTCATGCTTATCAAATAAGCTGGTTCCTTAGTCTGGCGCCTTAGACCGCTCGGCCATCTCACCGTAATCTATCGCGCTCACGAGCACCACAAGACAAATACATACTTGGCCATCCTCTTCTCATGGTCGAAGTCAACAAGGACTTATTTGAATTATTACGGGCTCACTCAGCTCTTGTTCCTCCAAAATTCTTGACTTTTCCCTCCAACCTACGCGTAGAAGATGTCCACGACTTCCTTCTCGCTCACATTATACTTAACAAACACCTGGCGACGTACCCTCCCTCACACCAGTATCAGCATTCCTTCTGGAAATGGGCTATTTACCACTTGGAAGATATGGCAGCGGAGACAATAGAGGTATGCGTCATCAACAAGCATTTGAGTCCTTGAAAGACATCAGTCAAGGATGTCGATATCGACACGCGCATCTATGACCATTACTTGACACTTCCCTCCCCGTCGCAGTACGTCTCTGGAGTCTTGTTTCGTTCTTTGCAACTCAGGATGAATTTAGTGCACCCGGGTTTCAAGCGGCTGCCCCTTCTTCCTCCTACATATCTCATTTCTGGCCCGCTTATCCTACAATAGACGGCGGAACCCTAGACTCGATCGATCTCACTTCCTACCGAACTATAACCTTGCTTGAGTCTCGCACTACCATCGAGAGTGGAACCACGGGACTGCGCACATGGCCAGCAAGCTTCACTTTATCACAGTATCTCATCTCACATCCAGGTATGACCGCATCTTATTGTCCGTCTTCTACAACTCATTTTATAAAAGAAATCGTTTCTCGTAAGATAATTCTTGAACTGGGCTGCGGAGCAGGTTTCCTGGCTGTAATTGTTGCCAGCCTGCAGCAATTAATGGCATCGCTCGTAGATTGTCCAATATGGCTGTCAGATATTAATGAGGAAGTGCTCATCAGATGTCGCTACAATGTCCAATTGCCGTGTAGTATGTTCTTCACTATCCCTTGCTCTAAACGCATCTTGGCTAACCAGACATGAAGATTCGTCTTCCACGCATCCCAGCATCCGCTACTGTCTTTTAGATTGGTCCCACAGCCTGGACCCTGTTAAGATGCCACATATCCAGCATATGTTGCAGGAGATTGACGCAGAACTAGTGCTTGGGGCTGACCTTGTTCGTTTGGTCGAGCTTACTATCTATTTTTTTCCGATTCTTCATTCTCGAAAATAGGTATTCGACCCTTCCCTCATACCAGCCTTGGTTGGTGTACTCCGCATAGCGTTGCAACCCTCTCCACGTTCGCCAAGGAAAATTTCTCTCCTGGCATTGACTTTGCGAAATCAAGATACCTATTCGAATTTTTTGCAAACAGCAGGTATTTATCCGATGCCAATCAGGTGACAACTCTAATAACGCATCGCTGGTAGACCAACACCTAGTAGTTGAAGACCTTAACGTCCCAACTAACGATGACATATTCCTTGGTGCGGAGGGGAGTTCTCGCGTTATAGCAGAAGTAAAAATTCTGAAGATAACATTAAAAAGATGAGGGAAATACATGTATATTAATAGTAGTACACAGGTATGATGGCCTTCCTGACGACAATCCTCCACAGTCAACAAGAATCATGGTCACTTAATATCACTCAACACCGAGCCACAGAATTGACAAGTCCAACAGTCCGGACGCATGCCAGACTCACCGCAAAACGGACAAATCCACTCCGACGATTCTACAGGACGATTTGAAAGACAAGCATCACATTGCAAGGCAAGTGAGCTGTTGATCAGGGTGCAGGTCGCGCAGACCCACTTCGATGGCGAAGAAGATTTATTGAGATTCCCGGAAGCCGGCGCAACCTCTGTGCGATTTGAAAGGTTTCTCGCGGAAGTTTCAGGAACTGAGGCCGCCGGCGAATCGTGAGACTTCGATGGTCCCGCAGAAGGTTGCTCGATCATCATGTCCTCATCAGAATCGTCTCCCTCTCCCGTGAGGTCGATCACATTATCTTCAACGCTCTCTCTCGCCGCTTTTTCCGCTTCTCGCTGTGCCGTAGCTCCAGATGCACAGGCCTTCTCATCGTTCGCTCTCCTTTCAGCAGCCTATGCCAAGGCAAGTCAAACAATGGGAACCCGAAGCAAGATCGGATTACACACCTTAGCCGCTAACTCCCTAGGTGTAAGGCCCTTCGTACCGAGACCTGTCCCTCCTAGACGACGTTCACCACCCATCAGCGCCCCTATCTTCCTTCGTTTCTCTGCAGCTTCCAGCGCCTTTAAACGGGCCATGTGAGGTGGCAAGTTATGCGAGACATTGGCGCCTAATCGATGGCCTGGACCGTGGAATCCTTCGCCTGCATATCCCGACTGCCGAAGTGCATCATACTCCTCCTCAAGTTCGGAGAGGTACTTGTAAAATTTCTCATCGTGAGCACTGTGGACGTTGTGGGTAAGCTGAATACCAAGAACGTTGAGTGAGATAGAAAGGATGGGCTGGATATGAAAATAAACTAGCCTCGTGCAACATGACTCGTACAACCTGTTCCTCCTCGTAAAAAGTGTCAGGAGCTGAAGGAGGACGTAACCTCAGAAGGATCTTCTCTCCGCCGTTTATATCTAAACAGAGTCAGTCGGTCAAGTTTGGCGGGTGGGATGTATAAAGACTGACTAAGTCCTGCGAACAGCAACGGTCACCATTCGTTGAGAAACAAATGGGTGATATGGTAACCCACCAAGGAGGTTCGGACTATCGGGAAAGAACTCTGCAAGCACAGGCAAGACCCAACCATGTTTCTTCATGATCGGCTTGGCAAGAGACGCAACGCGTTGCAACAATGCAAGGGCGCGCTCGGGTTTTGGTCTATCTTTCAGATGAGTGAAGGATTTGACGAAAAACTCGGGCATGATGTTGGCGGTAGCAGGAAGAGTAGCTCAATCTGACGCGTAAGCGACTTGAATTTGGAAAGTTTGCTGACAAAAAAGTCGATCATGCCATGTTACCCCATGTGCACGCCGATGTGTTGCGCTAGTACCTCATATCAGCCCCTTTCTAGGGTACCCCACTGTCCCTAGTTTTCCGACTCGCCTCCTATTTACTTTCTTCGCTATCCTGCAATCTTTGAAATCGATAAAACTGGTCGCCGATTTGTGACACCAGGCTTGGAGGACCTCGTAGAGCTGGACAAATTAACGTTGATGACCCGGAAGTTGTCGTTGACAAGGCAAGATGGAGAAGAAGCAAGGGGTGTTGGTAGAGATGAAAGTGAAGAAGCAGAAGCAAGGGGTCTCTCTCATGCAGTTCCTGTATTTGAGTTTGACCCCTTCCTGATGTTTCTTTCCAGTTGCGTTTTGGGAGACATTCAATGCGTTGTGGCCATGCTGGAAGGTTTGCCGATGCCTCCAGGTCAAAAGCTCAAATCAGCACCTCCAGTCAAGGATTTGGTTTTGCATCGAGCTCAAAGCACAGGAGATACACCACTCATATCTGCCGCCCGGGAGGGCCATCTTAATGTGGTGGAACTGCTCCTTGAACATAGTGCAAAGCTCGACGATGTCAATGATTTCGGTCACTCCGCCTTGATGGAGGCTACTTTATAGTGGAGATACCCTGTCTGCCAATATCTCCTCACTCACAACGCAGATATCGCTCGTGAGAGCATCTCCAACCGCACTGTCCATGACCTCATCCTTGACAACGAATGCAATGAACAGTTGCGAGAGGCGATTTGTCCTGGGTACCCTAAAGCTTCGCTCAAAGCCACAGATCGTAAAAGCATCGAAACAATTCTTCCTCCTCTGCAGCCAACAACATCTCAACCTCCCCTCCCGAGTCTACATCAACGATACCTGATATCAATCGCCAAGTGGGAATGCAATCCTTACGATCCGAAAACAGTGGCCATTCTCGATCGTAAAGGTTGTCCCCCTGTCTTAGCCCTAAGTGGGTGGACTCATTCGGAGTTAATTTACCGTGGCTATGCCATGTTGGATGGAGACGTATGGACGAAGAAGGCGCATGCACTCCGCAAGGAGCTTTCTCTTCAGTTGCAGGCTTCATCTTATGATCGCGATCGCAGCCCTGGTACCTTCCGTGCATGCCACGCCGAAACGCAACTTTCGGCATATTTCGTTGATAAGCATATCTTTCTACCCAGTGAGGGGATTAATGACCACCCGCTTTGTGATTTATCTAAACTGGCGCCTTCTGCTACGCTGCTATCGGCCACTATCATCGTCAGCGAAGAACCATGCGATGCCTGCACAACTCTAAAGAAACGGTTGGAAAAGTTGGGAGTCTTTCTTGCGCTCAAGGTGGTCTATCCCCGATCCCTAGTAGCTTTTGCAGATTGAAAACAGTCTTTGTAAGTTTTACCATGCTTCGTTGCTGATTTCTTTATGATTTCCCGCTTGCGATAGTGGGCAAGCAAAGTTTCTGCTATCATTCCATTCAGGTTTTTCGTAATGACGTCTGGTCATAGAAATCGTCCAATAAAAAAAGGTTTATTTGCTTAATGTCAGCCAAAATATAGCCTCTGAAACGTATACAAGACAGACGATTTCCGCTCGACGTACTTCAGTAAGGGTGCAAGGGAGCCAATGGAGTTCGTTCCCAAATTTCGTTCTCTCCATCATCTGCCCTCGTTCTCGATGGTTATGGCAGTGAGGTCCCCCCATCCAGGCATGAGTCCGAGAGGGGAGACCGCTGTCCGATGGCAAAGTTTGGTACGCTTATCCTTCATCCTTCCCTCTTCGCTGCCCGCGGTCTCACTCTCTCATACTAATTCTAGGAACGTACGTCGTAGCGTGGTGTCTTTGCTGTGTCTGCCCCTCGTCATCACCCGAAGCCATGGCATGCTTAGGGCCTGTTTCTGTGGCTGCAAGATGGTTTCGTGACCAGGTCGATGAGATCGTATGGTGTCTCATAGATTTGGTGGTCGCGGGACTTGATCGTACTCGCTGGCCGGGTTCGATGCTTGCACTGGCTTTCGGATGGTTGCGGAGGTGGGAAGATGGAGCCGTTTCTTGCAGCCTGTCTGCCACGGCAGCAATGTTCCATTCAGCCATAGCTGGGCTTGGGAGGTCCAGTAGCCGCGTACTGCTGTCCTTCATTCAGCCAGAGAACAAGACCATAGCCTATGTAAGTCATTATTCTTATCCTAGATGATCTCTCTGTTACTGATGATTTCCTTTGGACGTTCGACCAGTCGGTGGTGTCATCCGTTCGAAGCCACTCGGCTACGTTTTGGTGTAGATACATCCAACTGGTGGTTTCGTCCGACTACAGTAGCCAAAACAAATGCGTGCAGGCAGCGAGCAATTGGTGCGTTTACACTGTCTTCTCAATTAACCTTGTCCTAACTCGACAATTGTCGCAGACAACTGGACAAATCTATTTCACAGGTTAATATCAGCCTCGATTAAGCCTGGGTACTGCTAAGTCTTCTGGGGATCCAGCAGCCCACGAGTCAAGAGGTCTGCCAGGACGAATGTCAATGCTGGGATGAAAACCAGCTTAGATATGCCTTGACCGCTGCCGGCGACCTTCTGCTGTCGGGCTCTGGAAGTGACATCACTCTTGTTCGGTTGGTATTCATCCAGGGTACCCCCGTCTATTTTCCTCCTTTGGAGGGGATTTTCCCCGCGGATCCCTTTGCCCGGCTGTAGTATCAAAAGGCATATGGGATACCTTTCTCTGGTACCTTATTCCATAGGCAGGTAATCGTGTCTTACCCACCCTGTATTCATCATCCTCAACTCAATCTCACTGTTCGATTGACACCCTCAACCCCTGTTTTGGTGTCATACCTATAGTACCACCGTGTTGTCGGATCCAAGTTTGTTTCTTGTTGTCAGAATTCGTTTCACGAATCCTCTATATATTCCATTATTCCATTGTTCCCCTAGCAAATGGGTCAGAAGCATCACAGAACTTGTTGAAACGCGGAATTCCCACACTCACACAGTTGTCCGCTTACGAGACTCGACCGACCTGTTAGTGTACAGATTTTCCAGGATTCCTTGTACATTGTACTTACTTCCCAGTAATGAGGATTCCAAAAAAAGAACGCAACGGTATAGAGAGGATGGGAGGAGAGTGGTCAAAAACGGAGGAAGATGACGCAAAAAGACAGTAGAGCATAAGATCGGAGAAGAAAGACGATGAGGGTTATCTTCCGTTCGGTTCGCCGATTTGAAGAGGTAAAGCAGATAACAGAACAGAGAGAAGCAGATAGCATAGTCAGCAACAGCATGATAAAGCAGATAGCAGAGCGAGCGACAGCGGAAAAGGCAGAGAGCGAACAGCAGTGATAGATATCGAGGAACAGACAAAGAATCAAGGGGTTGCATCGTAATCGAACTTGACAGCCTCGAACACACGGATGGTGCGCACATGTGTGAAATCGCGTTGATATTTGACATACGATGGTGACCGACTGTCCGTTTTGTCCTGTGTTTGTGACGTAGATTCATCCATTCGCATCTCAGGTACATCTGATGGCCAATTAAAACGATTACGGCGGAATCTACGCATCGATCTGTGTTAGGTGTACCAACCCGAAAGCTATGTACTCACGATTCGTAGTCCCATATCAAGTCCTTCAAGTGGGCTTCTCCAATAAGCCTCCCCCCATTCTTATCCTTGAGTTGTGCGATAAAATCGGCGAGAGCAGGTTTACACCCAAGCAAAACATGCATGTATTTACAGACATGCATCTCAAGCTCGAATGGTTGAAGAGGCAAAAAAGTAACTGGCCAGACGACTAAGCCTGGAGACTGGGCTCGAGTAGATGGAGAGACCATATTGGCGCAACTGTCATCTTTGATGCGGTTGCCTTTGGAGGACTGCTGTAGTGGCCTAACCATTAAATTTTCGTCACTTGACCTCCCTTTCAATCTCTGGCTCTTCTTCAACTTCCTCCGCCTCTTCTCCATGCCCTTTTCCTCCTCGTCTTTCTTATCCCACTCGATGGTAAACAAAGATGTCTTGCCCGAGGAGCCTGAACCAGAGGCAAATCCAGAATCGGTGCTTCCCTTGGATGACCTCCGAGAGTCCTTGTTTTCCTCCCGCGGTTCGGCAGGAACCAACGACAAATGCGAAGTGCAGAGCTTTTTTGCCCCTTTTCGCCCAAAGATGAGGCGTAACAGGTCCAGGATGAACGTATGGGGCTCGGAATGAATACAAAACCTCCTCAGCATGTGCCCAAATACAGTTTCGAGAGCTTTGGACGATTTCACTTGAGACTTCCAATGGGAGTAGTGATCGATCTGTGGCAGTGAATAATGGGAAGTTGGTTTTGCTTCCACATGTGGGAGGGTCATATCAATTCCTTCGTCCGTCAGGCGATCATCTTGGTCCGAATCGGTTTCGAAAACAGAGGCAGAAGGTACCTTGGCACACCGTCCGTGGGACGATGTGGTATGAGTTGACGGTGACGCGGGAGGGTTGCCATAAGGGAAGAGGATTTGATCGTCGATGAATTCAAGACGTCCTCCAGGAGTTAAAACTCGATGGACTTCGCCAATGACAAATTCCCATTTATCACAAGGAATGCAGAGAGAGAGATTAGCCATCCTCACGAGATCAAATGAGCATTCAGGAAATGGAAGCCTGTATTTAAGACTGATTCGAGATACGCCAATGAGTGCTCTGCACAAGGGCTTGAAATAGTGGAACGAACAAATTCCCCCTAATAAATTCAACGTTCTCAACAGACAATCGCTCCTTCTGCAACCATTCGCTGGAAAGGTCCACTAAATCGAATCCAGTGAATTTTGTCCCATGCGACTTCCAGAAGGCGGCTGCGTCCAGTATCCAACGACCTCGGCCGCAGCCAAGGTCAAGAACAGTGGATGGTGGATGCCGAGGACTGGTAAATATTGGAGTGCCAGTTGGGTTGAGACGACGGAGTAGGATTTCAGTGTAGCGATCGCTGATGCCATGCCAGCCGATTAAACAGCAGAATGAGAAGGGATGTGATAAAGGCTCACTTATCCAAGAGAACTGGTTCATAAGCTTGCATGTACGGTGCCTCACCTTGGTATGGGTGGAGTTTCATCCCGTGGCACGTAAGGAAATGAGACTTTTCCTCGAAGCTTTCAGTCTCATCTTCTTCCTGTACTTGTGTCATCCTGGCGGAGAAGCCTCTTCGCAGAGATGACGAATGGTAGACATTGGAATTCTTTGCTGTATGTTGGGATAGCAGGGAGGCCGTTGACGAGGACTCGGGCTGCTTTCCCTTGAAAAACAACATGATGGAAGGCGAGCGAAGCTAAGAGAGTTGCGTACGAAGTTGACACCGAGAGTGAACTCGGTAGATGTTTGCGATAGAGGAGGAAAGAGTGAAGGTGGATCCGCCGTGACTTGGAGTTTCTCCGGCAGGATCAATGCCATGGAAGGTGATGTGGCTAGCACCCTCACAAAAATAGGGTGTTAGCCACAATGCTCGGACCTGCCATGGCTTTGACCTTTCGAGAGAAAACTAGAAACCAGAAGCCACATTTAGCGAGAGGGGTGTCCATCAAAAGAAAAGACTCGGACACGATACTCAAAGTATCGATCTTTTCCTCTGCCACGAAGATCTAAGCGACCGAAAATGGCTGTCAACGCTGCGTGCTGCGATGCAGCTCTGGGTTCAGCACGCTTTGCTTGTTCGATGGGTGAAGGGGCCATCCGGCATTGTACAAATTAGCCGAACCATCTGACCAAATTTGTTCATTCCAAGTCAATACAACATTGGATGCTTTTCGTAAAGATGTGACTGTCTTTTTTTGTTAATTTTAGACTAACAACCTCATAGATATGACGAGCGAAACCACCAAAGTCAAATCCAACTTATCCAGCTTGTCCAATTCCTTGGATGAACTTGAAGCCACTCTGGAACCACTCTTTGCGCAAAGTCTGCCAGGGTTCATGGCTAATCTGGACAAGATGCAACAGGCAAAACTCCAGGTAGTCTTGCCGTACCTCATCTACGATCTTATTTTCAGTGCGTACCGTGCTCCCATTGTTGAGTTTGGTAATATAGATCGTGTGTGTGTACAGTCTACCTCAAGTCAAGAGGGATCGATCCCAAGACTCACCCCGTCATTGCTGAATTGGTGCGTTCTCATTCCTACTCAAAACTTCCATACTAAAACTACCTAAGGAGCGGGTACGACAATATTTCGGCAAAATCACCAGTGCAGAAGACCCGGCGAAGAGTGAGTTAAATTACTTTCAGAGACCAATTGGTTTCGCTCACACAATAAATAAAAAACACAGAACGACTCGAGATCGACAAATCCGCCGCGGGCCGATTCATCAAGCACGCCATCGCCCAAGCTAAAACAGCTCAAACTCCCTCCAGTACCGGGCCCGAGCCCGAGCTCGATCCTGATCCTGTCCTCGCAGGGCCAAGCAGAGAGACCCCCGTTCCCCCATCCATAAAGGTCACGAAAAAGATGCGCGAACGCGCGCGCTACGAGAACGAACTTGCCATGGCAGACGCGACACGCGGCAGGGCGGAAGAGGAGGAGGAAGCAGAAGGGCTGCAAGTGTGGGATTCGGTGCCACCGGACGACGAAGATGAGGAGATGGAGGAAGGCGAGGGACTAGAAGAATCTACGGGGAAAGGAAAGGAGAAAGCGACGGAGGACGATGGCTCTCTACCCGCCATGCACGGATGGACGAAGAGAAGACGACCGGCCGTCGATCCTTTTGCCGGTGAACACTTTCCGTCGCATGCCTTCTTCTTCTGGGAAACGCTAATGGCTTGAATCTCCCCCGTTAGGATACAGAGACGACCTATCAACATCTGACTAGACTGTACGAACGAACAGTTTAGTAATACAAAATCCTCGACCAGCAATCAGTCTTTCACACCGCCAGGGTGGTGATGTAAAGGCATGAGTCGGCAATTTACTTCAGATCCCAATGCAATTTCACCATTTGCCATTCGTGAAGCACTTGATCGATTGCATTTGATTCATCGGGTGTTACAGAAGCCAGTAAATACAAACTTGTGTCCAAGATACAAGTTGAAAACGTTTGACGGGAAAGAAAGAGACAATACAAAGAGATGAGGGAGTTCTTACATTACTCTACAGCCTTCGCTAGAATTCGTGTCAAAGGGCGTCGGGGAACTTCCGCCAGATACCCTTCTCCCGCTCCCGGGAGACCACCACCTACCCCTATTCGTCGTGACGAGATACTCTTCCGAATCAGTCACACTTCCATTCGAATCATTCGCCGCCCTCCGCGAAGTAGTCTTGCGACGCTTCTTCCTCGCTGCCTTAACAGCATCAACCGTCTGCCAGGAGTAAAAAGTCTTCAACACCACCCTGGTCTCGTCACACTCGTCCTGCCCAATCTTCAGGTCCTCTTTGTCCCTCCCGTCAAGATACTTCAGCTTCCGCCCATGGTGCGACCGCCAGCCCAACCTCGGTCGTATGGACGTGGAGAGCTCCTTCACCAGTGGCTCGCTGATACCGCGACAATCGATAGCAACAATTTGGGCATCAGCAATCTGCCGCTCGCGAGCAGTCCGCACGAATTCTTTCAACACCGAGCCCGATACATGGGTATTATCGACTTCCAGCACTCGTAGGCGCGGGCAACCGCGAACGAGAGAAAGAAGGGCGTGATCCGTAATACTGGTGGCAAACGATACAGCCAAATGTTCCAGTGCATGACCCGGTCGAAGGTCTTCCAGACCCAGACCTAGGTCCGAGAGGGGATCGGGAGTGATCGCTGCGATGACAGCGTCGGTGATTTCGTTGGCATCTTCGAGATCCAACCTGCGAATGAATGTGGTCGTATTCAACAAGCGGACGAGCCCGTCATCCCTGAGTTCGGCACCAATACCTGCCATTTCCAGCAATTCTAAATGAGGAACGGTGTAGGCCAGATTGGAACAAGCAATGTCTGTCAGGAGGACGCAAGAGGAGAGACATAAATGTCGAAGGCGAGTAACACGTCTGCGATATTTGCGAGGATCTCCAGGATCACGCCCAGCCTCGCGTGATGTCAAAAAAATAGTCTCCTCTCCGAAAGCTTCATCGTCGTCAAATGATACAAAGGCCTCCAAGGCCGAATTATGTAGTTGGCGGGCATAGCTAAGATCCAGTACCTCGAGGTAAGGCGCAGCCCTACCGAGAGTCGCCATAATCTTGTCATTGATTTGCTTCAGCCCCGAGAGTCGAAGCTCCTTCAAGAGGAGACGCTCTCCACGAGAAATCACAGCAGAAGTGAGAGAAAGTAGGCCATACCCGTCCATCGACGGGCATCTACTTAGATTCAAAGAGATAAGCTGTGGACAATATGCCGCAAGGACATCACAAGTCGTGTTCGTAACCGCATTGAGCCCCTTTAAGGAGAGTGTCTGTAGGGAAGGGGAGCGTATTAACAGGTGATGTAGTGACCGTGTTGTCAAAGCGGAGCAACCCTGGAGGTTGATAGATGTAAGTTGGGTGCAGGATAAGTTGCCAAGAGGAGCTGGTTCGAGGCAGAGAGATGTTGTGACATCAGAGAGAGTGGTAGCAAGTAGGTTACTGTGACCCATAAGATTGAGAGCGCGAATGAAAGTGCCAGCGGTCCCCGCGAGGCGAAGAAGAAGAGAAGGAGGTATCTTCGGGAAGGAGTGAAGGTCAAGATTCGTCCATAGTTGACCATCAAAAACGAGGGTATGCCATGGTTTAGACACCTGAAAGATAGTCAATTATCAAATGTGCACACCAGAATTTATGCTGACCCTGCTGAGCTTGACAAGTTCTCGAATTCCTCTGTCTCTCCCAACCCATTTCCCTTTGAGAGAGGAGGCCTTGAGGACGGTCCATTTTCCCTCCATTTTGTACCGCTCGTACTCTGCCTCGTGCAGGGCAAGCAAAGAAGACATGATTTCCAATCGCAATTCTCTGGGAATTTCGTCGAAATAATTGCGAGCGAGGAGAGGAATAGGCGCCAAGATGTCCGCACACACGGGAGTGGCGATGTCAATGGATGAATACGGAAGAGGGGACGAATAAGAGCGGCCTTTGACTTTGAGGCCGCCATGGCCAGTGCGGAAATATGGGTGGTCCACATTCAGACCAAGATAAGTCGAAAACGGGATGGCAGAAGAGGCGGCGGCGCCTCTGCGAGATTTGAGATCCGCGCGCCAAGGCAGGAGGCAGTTGCCTTGCCCTACGTCGGACAACTCGGTGTGAATATCTTGAGGGTGAGTAGCCGCGCCATTAGTTTGGTCGTCATCGAGACGTGAATCTGTGGGGTCGCGGCGCCTCCGAAAGAGTAGCTTACGGGCGAGAGAATCGGATACCTTGGGTGAACCGAGTTTGATCCTGGGCACGGAGTGTGTGGAGTGAATGGATAAAGTAGAGAAAGAACGCCGTCGAGAAGGCATGCGCCTCAGGGTGGGAGGGCTCTTCTTGGCGTTCAAAGGGCTGGTCTCGTCGTCAGTCAAGTTTGGAGGTTGGTCTGAGGGTGGGTCCAAGTCGGTCTTGGTCAAGGATCCATAACCTGAACCGTAAGAAGAAGGAGCGGAGGGAAGGGGTATCGAAACAGGTGAGGGCCAAGGGATGCTTCCATAAGTCAATTCTGTGGGGAGGGAATATGAATAAGAGAGGGAGAATGAGCTCGGGTTTCCCGTACCGAATGAAGAAGGCCCGGGAGTGGAGGGCATCCAACTGGGGGATGGCCAAGGGATGTTGCCGTAACCGAATTCGGCGGGAGAGAACGGGGGAAGGGTAGGGGGGAGTTCTTTGCCCTTCCCTTTATTCGGGAGAGGTTGGGTGGGGTCGCGAGAGTCCAGCTGGTCATGGCCCAAAGACCTGAGGATGTCGTCGAGGGGAGAGTGAAGATCGAAATATGAAGAATAGAGGTGGGGATCGGCTCCAGTGGATGAGCCTGAGTTGGAGGGCGAGAGGTCAAAGAGGTCATGGTGTGCGTCTGTGGAGGTACTGGTTCTGATGGGTACTGGCTGAGAGACAGATTTGCCCTTGTCTGTGGTCGGAGAGATGGGCTGATCACCGTAAGGAGAGGGAGGACGGGTGGATGCGAGGGATGAGGGTCTAGTGGAAGGAGTCGATGAGTGAGATTGAGAGAAATGGTGAAAGATGCTGATAGCTATTGGATCGTCAAAGGAATCAAACTGGAACAGAGGGTCGTCGTTATCGATGTCGTGGGTGCGGCTCATTGGGAAGTAAAGATTAGTTGTTGGGAGGTAATGGTAATAGAAGACGAGGGGAAGGAGAACGACGAGGGAGGGAGGGGAGGGTTTCGGTGAGGCGGGTCAGCTGGTGACATTATATGGCCTAATCAAGCGCGTGTCGCTCATTTCACTCACTCACCCATTCTTGTCAACGTCTGGTGGGGTGAACAGGGAACAAATATCATTATAGAAGCTGGAGCAGCCGTGACAGAATAAAAATATCGTTCGGGAAGCGTTTGGGACTTGTAAGAGAGGGGGGGGGGTGAAAAGGGGGATTTTATTCAGCTCTGTTGGGATTCTCTTTGGCGGTCTTCCAGTTGGAGGTAGCCATCTTGAACCTGGGGGGAATACGATCAGTGTGAGATGAAGTGAACACGGAGAGAGACGGACCTTTCTTGGTGAGTTAAATCGGGTTCGAGTTCCTTCAACTTGCCCATCTCGGATTTCATGAAGCGATTAAATGCACTCAGTTTCTTCTTTCCGGCACCGCTCGATTTTGCTACATGAAAAGTTTCAGTTTGAGTCAAAAAACGCGTGAGGGGTGGAAAACACATTTCTTCGCGGGTTTCTCGGACGCAGCCTGGGTTGCTGTTCGCGGGGCCATGGTCGTGACAGGAGAGCGTGTCAAGTGGGATGTGATAGGGCAGCAATTGAGCAATTGAGGAAACGATTCGAATGGGATACGAACGTGACGAAAAGACGCGGTGAGGATGTGGTCAAGAGGAGAGACAGGACTGGGAACATTTTATTTTATTTTATTTTTATTTCGTTCAACTTTTTTTTGCGGAGCTTGATAATAGAAAAAGTGTTTAACAGGACCCCAGTCAGTCCTCTCATTTCCTATTAAGGACATCCGACTGAGATCACTCAACACAGCTGTCCGGGGGTCCCCGTTCCACCCATGCTTTCGATCATACTCCCTCCGCTCATCATTCCAGTAGTGCCGATTAGAAACTTTCGTCCTATCCTCCTCTCAGTCGGCCATCCTTGAATACAATTCATTACTCACCTCGGTTCTGCCGACCCACCCATCGGAGCGCAGCTATCTCTGTATATGTGCACCCACCGAGGAAGAATACCACCGTCGTGCTCGTCTGCTCGTGCGGGTGAACTGGCGCAACCCCCTTCAAATTCGCACTTTCACAGTCCAGTAAATTCCTCACCTAGACTCGTCATCGCCGGCACCCTGCCATCCGATTTCGGGACAATATCAACCGTCTCTCCAGGTATGCTCGCCACCACGTCTTCGAACCCTTTCCACCCAACAATCGGATGAGCTTGCACTTTGACCGCCGAAGACCTCCCGCCCTCCTCTCCACCCTCCTTGTCCTTCTCCGTCGCCGGATTGCTCAATACACCCCCTTTCTGAGCGACACACTGCACAAGCCGCACGCTCATCGGTGCATAGCCCGAATACACAAAACTGATGTCATTCTCGACCTCTTCCAACGCATTCGAGTTGTCATCGATCAGCAGACGGATCGATTTCCGAATCGACTGATACGGTAATTTCGGTGCCACCAATGAAGCAGGCAATGGATTCGGAAGTAGAATCGACAGCGGCGGACATGCCAGAGAAAGCAGCAGTGGCAAGTACTTGTACCCGTAGCTCTACAGCACCCTTCTCAGCAATCCACCAACGCTTCTGAGTGACAAACACAAACCTGTAAAATTTCTCGTTTGATATTCTCTAATGCCTTGGCCTTGATGCCGCCGGAAGTGACACTGGCGAGACAAAGCAATCGCAACACGAGCTGCATCTCCGCTCCTGACGCTATCATGTTCTCGATCGCAGTGATTTGCCCCGGCACATCAAACGACGCTAGAAGATCTGGAACGGAATCGGTCAGAAAACTCGACAACAGCCGAGTGGGATCGACCTACTTTGCTGTATTTCCAGAGATTGGATGAACAGCTCACTACGGGTCATTGGCAGAAGCATCTCCGAAAGGCCGGTATCTGTCACGGATCAACAACGTATCATCCCCAATTAATCACTCACGAAGCCTCAACGACTGGTGCTCAGTCTGAAGCCCGCCCAACTTTCCAACGAAATCCCGCAGTTGGGCCACCGTCTTGGCTTGAAGTCGAGCCTACGGGGAATTAGTCTTGAGAAAATGGCGATAAAATAAACCGACCTTATAGTCCTGATCCAATCGATGAGCGACTGTGTTCAGCCGCTTGCCAATGGAAGCAAAGTTCAGATCCCTAAGTTCAGCAAACAGTGGATCCGTAGAGGTCGTCAGGTGGTGCTTTTTCTTGTTCTCCTTTCTCAGAGACCCCACAGGCGTCGGCGCTGTCTCTGATGCCGGCGGGTTCGATGGACCCGGTCCTGGCGGGGGCGCAAGAAGGGATGCCGGCAATTCCACCTGAGCTGATCCCTATTCTCAACACGCGCCAGACAGACTCTCGAGAGTTAGATGACATACAATTCTTGATTCCGACAAGTTCGTCAATCAACCCTTCATATGTCAGTTGTGTAAGTAACGGCGTGATCATATCAACTCTGCGATCCAGAATGATGAGCGAGTCGATCCTCCCTGAAGAAGTTAGAAGACTGTCTGGATTGACACTCGATGC